>OY992887.1:15000-275000 GCA_963921405.1 Cepaea hortensis | reverse complement strand
AACGATCTACCTTTGCATCTTTCGTCGTCCTGCGATCTATTTGCAGATGACTGTACAGTGTACACAAACGCTGAAAACTGTATTTTACTGGAGTCGTCTTTACAACAAGAATTAAATAATGTAGTTAGGTGGAGCTATTCAAACCGTATGCAAATTAACATCACTAAAACAAAAGCAATGTTATTAACAACCAGACAGAGACTTCAAACTCTAAGCTCACACACATCACTTCAACTTCACATCGATAACATGCCAGTAGAAAGTGTAATTGAGCACAAAACATTAGGCCTAATCATTGATAGAAACCTAACCTTTAATTCCCACGTTCAAGCGCTCATTAAACAAACAGCGAAAAAAGTCTACCAACTCGCCAAAATTAAAAACTTCCTTGATGAGGACACAAGGAAACTATTCTATACTTCTCATATACAGACACACTTTGACTACTGCTCTACAATCTGGGACGGTTGTTCTAATTCAAACACCAAGCGACTTTACTCACTCCAGAAACGGGCCATGAGTCTAATTTATAGCAAACATTTGTCTGACAATCCTAGCCTGTATAAACGCCTTCAGTTACTACCATTCCGCAAACGCCTGCTTTTCAATAAAGCTAAACTAATTCACAAAATCCTGCATCGGAATGCCCCAAATTACCTTTGGCCATTGTTTAAATATAATGCTAGACACAGTAAACGTTTAAATATACTACACATTCCGAAGCCTAGGATTGACTTATACAAAACAAGCTTAACGTACTCTGCAGCTCAGCTGTGGAACAATCTTCCACAAGAAATCAAAGACATCACCAATCCCTATTCATATAATCGCAAATTATTCGAACACTATCTCAATATGGATTACCTTCCCCCTTAAAAATAGAGATAATAATAATAATAACAAAACTCTAGTATAACAGCCAGTCCCCTTTTTGTAGGCCAGTATATTCCACATGGCTAATAACAAGTGTCAGACCATTATCTAATATTACTGAGTCGTGTAGTTTTGATGTTCGCATTTTGCCCATGCCTTTATAATGCATATCTTCTATATTGTTGCTGTTCTTTGTTAGCCTTGAATGATGTGTGAATGATATAATGTATGAAAGAGAGTGATAGAAGGGCAGAATGTTAGACAGGCCTGCGTGCCCAATTCTTAACCCTTTGAAAATAAAGTTTGTTCGTTCGTTCGTTCGTTCTCTCTCTCTCTCTCTCTCTCTCTCTCTCTCTCTCTCTCTCTCTCTCTCTCTCTCTCTCTCTCTCTCTCTCTCTCTCTCTCTCTCTCTCTCTCTCTCTCTCTCTCTCTCTCTCTCTCTGTGTGTGTGAGTGTTATGTACTTTGTATGAAATAGCTGATGTTGCCTCTGTATGGTAGGCATTCATTCTCTCTCTCTCTCTCTCTCTCTCTCTCTCTCTCTCTCTCTCTCTCTCTCTCTCTCTCTCTCTCTCTCTCTCTCTCTCTCTCTCTCTCTGTGCTGTTGTCTCTGTAGTGCATTGATTACACTGGTCTATACACATTTTGGTGACTTAAATTGTATAGCTGTTCCTGGGTAATTTTGTGTTGCTGATTCCAAAAATGAAATCATATTTTGTCTATCAGCTCTAGTTTTTGAGATAACTAAGAAAGACCTTCAAAGTACGGCAGTAGCTATGTATAAGCCTAGAGTTAGGTACCATCAGTGGCATTTTGACTGTAATCTGCATTCATATTATATGTAATTACTGTGCATTTATTGCCTTCATATAAAACACCAAAAATGTATGACAACTTTATCACTAGCATTTTTTTTATCTGTAGTCAACATACAAAAGGCTTCTTTTCAAGGACTTTCTAGAATATGATATGCTCGGACAGTCATGCTTAAGGGACTAACAGTAATCTGCCATCATGTGGGCATCCCATAGTCCCTGGTATCTCTCTTCCGTTGTTTTTATATCTTGGTGAAATATTTCACCTTGCTCCTCACTAAAGTCGTCAAGATTCTCGGGAAAGAAATATAAATGGTTATGGAGGTAGCGCATTGTGTGTGATGTGTGTAAGTGTTGACACTTGGTGTGTGATGTGTGTAAGTGGTGACACTTGTGTGTGATGTGTGTAAGTTTGACACTTGGTGTGTGTTGTGTGTAAGTGGTGACACTTGTGTGTGATGTGTGTAAGTTTGACACTTGGTGTGTGATGTGTGTAAGTGTTGATACTTGTGTGTGATGTGTGTAAGTGTTGACACTTGGTGTGTGATGTGTGTAAGTTTGACATGTGTGTGATGTGTGTAAGTGTTGACACTTGGTGTCTGATGTGTGTAAGTGTGGACATTTGAATGCTGATTGAAGTGTTAACACTTAATGTGTGATGCATGTTAGTGTTGATACTTCATGCTTGACGTGTCTAAGATTTGTCGCTTGATATGTGTAAGTGTTGTCACATGATGTCTGATGTGTGTAAGTGTTGTTACTTGATGTGTGATGTGTGAAAGTTTTGTGTGGTGTTTGCAAGTGATGACACTTGATGTCTGATGTTTGATGTGTGTAAGTATTGTCTCTTGATGTCTGATGTGCAATATAAGTATTGTCGCTTGATGTGTGATTTGTGTAATTATTTATACTTGATGTGTGATTTGTGTAATTATTTATACTTAATGTGTGATTTGTGTAATTGTTTATACTTGATTTGTGATGTTTACACTTGTTGACTCTTTATCAGACATTTGTCAACATTGAACAGTTCAGCAGTATGTCTGTGTCTTGCAGGTGTTGAGAATCTGCTGACAGTTGCTGGCACTCAGAAAGAATTTAAGACCCTGCCCATCACCCCAGAGTCCAGCATGCATGCCTCTGTGGCCCTGTCAAAAATCTATGATGACCTGGCTAATGACAAACTCAGAGACAAGTTTAAGGAGAAATGCCATGACTATTTTAGGTCAGTTTGTATTTATTTCTTATTTTTGTTGTTCAGTTCTGTTTCTTGTTGTGTATTTCCTACAAGTAGTGTAGCTGAGCATATGTCATGTAACCCCAGCCACAGTCCTAGTCCCAGTCAGTACAAGCCCATATTTCATGTACTCCAGCCACAGTCAGTACAAGCCCATATTTCATGTACTCCAGCCACAGTCAGTACAAGCCCATATTTCATGTACTCCAGTCCCTGTCATTAGAAGCCCATATTTCATGTACTCTAGTCACAGTCAGTACAAGCCCATATTTCATGTACTCCAGTCCCTGTCATTAGAAGCCCATATTTCATGTACTCTAGTCACAGTCAGTACAAGCCCATATTTCATGTACTCCAGTCCCTGTCATTAGAAGCCCATATTTCATGTACTCCAGCCACAGTCAGTACAAGCCCATGTTTCATGTACTCCAGTCCCTGTCATTAGAAGCCCATATTTCATGTACTCTAGTCACAGTTAGTACAAGCCTCTATTTCATGTACTCCAGTCCCTGTCATTAGAAGCCCATATTTCATGTACTCTAGTCACAGTCAGTACAAGCCCATATTTCATGTACTCCAGTCCTTGTCATTAGAAGCCCATATTTCATGTACTCTAGCCACAGTCAGTACAAGCCCATATTTCATGTACTCTAGTCACAGTCAGTACAAGCCCATATTTCATGTACTCCAGTCCCTGTCATTAGAAGCCCATATTTCATGTACTCTAGCCACAGTCAGTACAAGCCCATATTTCATGTACTCTAGCCACAGTCAGTACAAGCCCATATTTCATGTACTCCAGCCACAGTCAGTATAAGCCCATATCAGCAGATGTGATGTGTGCAATATATCATAGACCAGTCATCAGTGGTGATGTGTGCAATATATCATAGACCAGTCAGCAGTGATGATGTGTCCAATATATCAGTTCAGTTATCAGTTGGGGTAACTTCATTGCACTCCGGACAGGTCCATAGGTGATCAGATCCTCCCCCCAGCATAAGCATCAGCGTCCGGTGGCTAATAGTGCCAGTTCTGTTTTGGTTAACGAGGCACCTCGTTTTCCCAATGTACCTCTCGCGTCTGGCCGAGCCAATTCTTACTTCCAAGTCTTTCATCCTGGACAGTGATGTGGATTCACTGACGTCAAAGTCTTCTGTTCTCGCCATATCTTTAAAGGCGTTAATAACATCGGCACGATCCATGGGCTGGCCATCTACAGGGGGTGCAGAGCCAGCCAGTTTATCAGCTCGTTCATTTCCCTCGACTCCCGCATGTCCCGGGACGAAGATGAAGGTGACTTTATGGACAACAGACTTCCGCAGCGACTCAATCCACTGTCTGCGTACGGCTCCAGCTTCGACCTTCTGAATCATGTTCATTGAGTCACTTAGTACACACATGTTGGTATAATGCTGTGATTCCAGCCATATGAAAGCCTGTGTAATTGCCATCACCTCCATCGTCATGCTGCTCGTGGTCATAGAGTGGGTACCACTGGATTCTTGAACGGTTCGGCCCGCTGAATGGGCTGTAAATACCCACGCACTTCTCTGCTGCTTTACAACAGATCCATCTGTATAGATGAGCACTTCGGGGCTATCTGAGTGTTCATAGATGAGAGCGTTGACCTCTGCATTGACAGCGGCAGGGTTCTGCTCTCTGCACCGTCTGTCGAGTGTGATAATGCAGGAGAAAGTGCACTTAAAGGCCGGAGCATCGGCACCCATTCCTTGCCGTGGTTGATACTGGTAAGACTGCAGATCTGTCTGACGATATCTTCCGCCCGACCCATCCATGATTTGCCCCTCTTTAGCCTGTTGCCCTTTTCTCTGAATATAGCGTCATGCAGAGGGTGCTGCTCATCTGCACTTATTTTTAAGTATGCACGAGCTCTCCAGATCTTGATCCTGTGTTCCATTGTCGGGAAGTCAATGAGGTATCTCATTGCTACACAGCTGGTGTCTCTAGTGCAGCCCAAAATGATGCGCATGGCTTCGTTTTGTACCTTTTCAAAACAATAAAACAAAAAACAATAAAACAAAAAGCAATATATCATAGACCAGTCAGCAGTGGTGATGTGTCCAATATATCATAGATCAGTCAGCAGTGGTGATGTGTGCAATATATAATAGATCAGTCAGCAGTGGTGATGTGTGCAATATATCATAGATCAGTCATCAGTGGTGATGTGTGCAATATATCATAGACCAGTCATCAGTGGTGATGTGTCTAATATATCATAGACCAGTCATCAGTGGTGATGTGTCTAATATATCATAGACCAGTCATCAGTGGTGATGTGTCTAATATATCATAGACCAGTCAGCAGTGGTGATGTCTCTAATATATCATAGACCAGTCATCAGTGGTGATGTGTCTAATATATCATAGACCAGTCATCAGTGGTGATGTGTCTAATATATCATAGACCAGTCTGCAGTGGTGATGTGTACATTATATCATAGATCAGTCAGCAGTGGTGATGTGTCCAATATATCATAGACCAGTCAGCAGTGGTGATGTGTCCAATATATCATAGACCAGTCAGCAGTGGTGATGTGTGCAATATATCATAGACCAGTCAGCAGTGGTGATGTGTCCAATATATCATAGACCAGTCAGCAGTGGTGATGTGTCCAATATATCATAGACCAGTCAGCAGTGGTGATGTGTCCAATATATCATAGACCAGTCAGCAGTGGTGATGTGTCCAATATATCATAGACCAGTCAGCAGTGGTGATGTGTGCAATATATCATAGATCAGTCAGCAGTGGTGATGTGTACATTATATCATAGACCAGTCAGCAGTGGTGATGTGTCCAATATATCATAGACCAGTCAGCAGTGGTGATGTGTACATTATATCATAGATCAGTCAGCAGTGGTGATGTGTCCAATATATCATAGACCAGTCAGCAGTGGTGATGTGTCCAATATATCATAGACCAGTCAGCAGTGGTGATGTGTGCAATATATCATAGACCAGTCAGCAGTGGTGATGTGTCCAATATATCATAGACCAGTCAGCAGTGGTGATGTGTCCAATATATCATAGACCAGTCAGCAGTGGTGATGTGTGCAATATATCATAGACCAGTCAGCAGTGGTGATGTGTGCAATATATCATAGACCAGTCAGCAGTGGTGATGTGTGCAATATATCATAGACCAGTCAGCAGTGGTGATGTGTGCAATATATCATAGACCAGTCAGCAGTGGTGATGTGTGCAATATATCATAGACCAGTCAGCAGTGGTGATGTGTGCAATATATCATAGACCAATCAGCAGTGGTGATGTGTGCAATATATCATAGACCAGTCAGCAGTGGTGATGTGTCCAATATATCATAGACCAGTCAGCAGTGGTGATGTGTCCAATATTATATGTATATAATACATACTACATTCTCTAGTGTTTATATATTCATTAAACATTGCAACATGTATAACAACTAATCTACAAGAACATTACAGCATAAAAAGAAATACGCTGCTGTAATATGTATGACTAACCGGATCATAAGAGCCATGTTTCCTTTATTTTCCTCAGAGATCTGTTTGCAGATGGAATTCTGGAGTCAAAGATTGAAGCAGTGGCCGCTTTAGCAACACTCTTACAGGTAATATTTTATTATTCCTTGGCAACACTCTTACAGCTGACATTTTATTATACTTTCTACAAGTAATATTTTATTTTAATTTAACAACACTCTTACAGGTGATTTTATTATACTTTAGTAACACTCTTGCAAGTGATATTATATTTTAGCAATATTGTTACATGTGATATTTTATTATACTTTAGCACCACTCTTACAGGTGATATTTTATTATAAGTTAACAACACTTACAGGTGATATTCTTTTATATTTTAGCAACACTCTTACAGGTGATATTTTATTCTATTTTAGCAACATTATTTATATTTTATTATAATTTAGCAATACTCTTGACATGTGCTATTTTATTCTAATATAGCAACACTTTAACAGTTGATATTTTATTCTATCACACTTATGTGGTTCTCATCTCATCTCATCATGTTCCTCTTGTACCTTGCAGTGTTGAGGTGAAGTATAAATATCGTGAGCGTGCCCGATTATGGGCTTCATGTATCGATATTCCCAAGGACTCTGCTATTCCCTCCGTCCAACGTTTACATGGTTGGCCTCTTCCTCTGTTTCCATCTGGGCTATACATCATTGATTGTTGTGGTATGCTGTTGAAAGGTAACCTACTTGCATGGCCAAACCATTTGACTTGCTGCTTTCTAATAACCCCCACTTTAGTCCTGATTTCTTCATTTCTGATCTTATCTCTTCTTGATACGCTGAGTATTCTTCTTAGGAATTTCATTTATGTTGTGATTTTTCTTTTCTCTCTTCTGTCATTGTCCAGGTTTGGCAATGGTAGCATAGAGTTGGTAGGAAGATTGTTTTGTAAAGTGCTTTCTTAGTAGTTACTGATACATGATTGTTCTTTAGTATTGGTGCCATTTGTCCAATGAGTTGGTTTGCCTTATTGCATCTATTTTCAATCTTTTCTTCTGATCTGCCATTTGATGATATTATACTTCCTAGGTTCTTGAAGCTCTTTACTTGTTTCAAGGGATGTTCGTTTAGGGGAATCGTTGTTGTTTTTTCTTCTTTAGTTATAGTCATTACCTCTGTTTTCTTCTTCTTCTTCTTCTTCAGCATTCCGAGCCATTGAGGTTCTTTGCTGCAGATACAATTCATCTCCATTCATCTCTCTGGTTGACCTTCTCTTGCCAGTCGTTGATTCCAAGTGCTTGTAGGTCTGTACATGTATTATCTCTCCACCGTCTTCTTGGTCTACCTCGGGGTCTACGGTCATTTATTTCCTGAGTGTAAGCGAGTTTTGTTTCCCTATTATCTTCCATTCTTTCTATATGCCCCAGCCATTGTAGTCTATTAGCCTTCATGATACCAGTGATTAGCGGGGACTTAAACAGATCATAAATGTCTTTGTTACTTCTTCTTTTCCACTCTCCACTTTGTGTATCCCTAATGGGTCCAAAGATGCATCTTAAAATTTTGTTCTCAAAGGTTTGTAGCAAGGCTTCGTCTCCTTTTGTTGTACTCCAGGTTTCAGAGCCAAACAGCACAACTGGTCTGATCAGTGTTTTGTATATTGTGATCTTGGTGTTACAAGATAGCGCCTTTGATTTTAGTAGGTGTTGTAGTGCATAGTATATCTTATTTCCAGAATTGATTCTAGTTTGTATTTCTTCCCTTATGATGTTGGAGCAGTTGAAGATTGTACCCAGGTATTTGTATGTTTCCGTTCTTTTAATGGTCATATTATCTATTTGTATGTGGCCAGAGTTTTTAGCCATTCCTTCTCTTGAAATTACCATATATTGTCTTATCTTAGTTGATAACCAGCCCCATCTGTTGGGCTTTTTCCTTTAAGTGAGTCAATATTTCCAATGTCTTTTGTTCATTTTCCCCTATAATATCTATATCATCTGCATAACCAAGCAGCTTAGATGTTCCTTCAATATCACATTCCTCCTTTACCCTCCTTACAACTTTCTCTAGAGCCAGATTGAAGAGTAGCGGCGATAGTGCATCACCCTGTTTCAAGCCAGATGTTATTTGGAAAGGGTCTGATTTCCTGCCTTTAAATGTTACTATATTATAAGTATCTTCCATGCATAGTCTGGTCATGTTGATTAACTTCCTTGGTATTCCAAATTCCTGCATAGCATTCCATAGAGTATTCCTATGGACACTATCATAAGCCTTTTTAAAATCCATAAAAATGTTATGGAGATCTCTTTTATATTCCCAATTTTTCTCGGCTATTTGTCGTAAGATAAATATCTGATCTATTGTTGATCTGTTTTGTCTAAAACCCGCCTAGTAGTCACCTAATATGTATTCTGAATATGGTTTTAGTCTAGTTAGTAATACTGCGGATAGTATCTTATAGCTCATGGACAGTAGTGATATTCCTCTATAATTTTGACACTGGAACTTGTCTCCTTTCTTAAAGATAGATATCAATAATGACTCTTTCCAGTCATGGGGTAATTCTTCAGTCCTCCAGATTTTTATTATTAGTTCGTATAGCTTTAGATGTAAACGCCTTTATAAATTCAGCAGCAATTCCATCAGCCCCAGTTGTCTTGTTGTTTTTAAGTCGTGTGATTACATATATAATCATGGCACATGATTGATTGATTGATTGATTACATATAGGATTTCTTCAAATGCAGGTTCTTCAATTTGTGGTTCACACGTTAGAACCTCTTCCTGTGGGAAAGTGTTACTTGGAGCTTCACAATTTAGTAATTCAACTAAGTATTCTTTCCATGTGTACATTTCCTCATTGGTATTTATCATATTCCCATTTTTTTACTCATATATTCTCGCTTCTGCTGTCGAACTATTTTTGTAGCCTCTTTACATTCATTTCTATATCGCTCTTCCTTTTGGATGTCGTTGATGTCATTTAGCTATAGCTGTCTGGCATTCTTTTTCCTAATGACTGCTTCTTCACATTTTTGATTGAACCATCTGTTCTTTCTATGCGTGATTAACACACCGAGACATTCTTCTGTGGTAGATTGAATTGTATTCTTGATGTTCAACCAAGTTTGGTCAACGCTTTCCTCCAATGGGTTTTGTAGAATTTCAAGTTTACATTTTATTTCATCTGCAAATTTCTCTTTGACTGTAATTTCTTGTAGTTTTTCTCTGTTATATGTTGGGTGTAACCTTTGTAGTTTAGGATAGAAAGCTCTCTTAAGTTTTATTTTAAATTTTGCCTAACACACATGAACACCTCACTTTGATAGTAGCCTAAAGTCCTATAACACACACTGAGACCTCACTTTGATAGTAGCTTACAGTCCTATAACACACATGGATACCTCACTTTGATAGTAGCTTACAGTCCTATAACACACATGAACACCTCACTTTGATAGTAGCTTACAGTCCTATAACACAAATAAACACCTCACTTTGATAGTAGCCTAAAGTCCTATAACACACATGAACACCTCACTTTGATAGTACCTTAAAGTCCTATAACACACATGAACACCTCACTTTGATAGTAGCCTAAAGTCCTATAACACACATGAACACCTCACTTTGATAGTAGCCTAAAGTCCTATAACACACATGAACACCTCACTTTGATAGTAGCCTAAAATCCTATAACACATAATTGGTGTCTGAAACTTGCAAACACTAATGTTGTACTGTACATATGTTGTAACTTGTAGGGTGCATATGAAGTTGGAGGAATGTTGCTGGGAATTGAAGGAGTGACACAGTTAATGTTTACCTTGGCCGAAAGTGACAATGCTCAGTACCAGGTAATTTGTTTAGCTCTTAAGGTCAAACCTGTGATATAATAATTGTTGCTTTTCCTATATCTTGTGTTGATGTTTGTTTTCCTAGACATCTTGAAGGTGAATATAGAGCAAAGTTATAGCAAATGTCTGGTTGTCACTGTTCAGATGATGTGTAATGGTAAGTAGCATGCTGTGTATGTTATACACCCTGACAGTGCCAGGCCGACAAGGGTGAACGGTTATAGCTGACCTCAGGTCAGTGTTATTGTCCCCATCATGCCATGTGGCCAAGCCATCCAGGTATTTATTATCCCTTTGCCTTCCCCTTGCTTTATTCTTTATCCTTCATGTTTGCCAGTTGCCACGAAGTATTGAAGTGATTTTAAACTCATAACCTGCTCAAAACATCTTTACTGTCAGCGTCTGATTTCTTGAATCAATCCACGTTTTTTTTCTTGTAGGGTTTACTCTTTTCATTTTTTGGTCCATCCATAGTATTCTTTGTATTTTCCTTAGAAACCACATTTATACTGCCCACCGCGGCGTCGTATTGTAAACACTATCATACGGGTTACAAATGAAAACCTTAAAAAGTGAAGATGGTCGGTGTTATTGATTGTAGGTGGTATAACTTTGTGAAAGTCGTTGGTAAGGGGTGGGTAGCGGCTATTAGTGCTCTGTAGTGTGTCGTAGTGACCTATACACTATCATCATACAGGTGACAAATGAAAACCTTAAAAAGTAAAAATTGCCGCTATTATTGATTGTAGCGGGTATAGCTTAGTGAAATTCGATGGTAAGGGGTGGGTAGCGGTTATTAGTGGTCCGTAGAGTGTCGTAGTGGCCTATACACTATCATCACACAGGCACAAATGAAACCCTTAAAAAGTAAAAATGGCCGATATTATTGATGATAGCGGGTATAGCTTAGTGAAATTCATTGGTAAGGGGTGGGTAGCGGTTTATACTGCCATTAGATTTCTTAGCTTGATGTATTATATTTAATCCATATTCTCTGCGTATTGCCTTGAATGCTTTCTGATATAGGATTTGAAGAGTATATTATATGGCCATGTTTTTAGTCTTCCGGTAAAATGGCGACGACATGACGCGTTTATTCTTTGGGACGACGCTGTTTTAGTGTTTTCCTGTGGATTATGTGGTGTTATTTCATATTCGTTTATTGGAAGGCAAGTGGTGGATGAAATTATGAGGGCAGCCGACAGATAGTTGTTGGTTATGGTCTCAAGTTTCACGACGGTAGGCAGATCATCTCTTTCATGAGACAATGGCTATGGTCACCCGGCCAGTATGATCACTGCCAAGAAGGAAAGCAACCTTCTTTAAAAGTGCCTAGTTCATTATGATTTGCTTAAAGACAGATCATCGCAAGACAAGGACAGAGACATTAAAATTAGCAACATGGAATGTTAGGGCGTTAAATGAAGATGAAAAATTAGATAACATCTAACAAGAATTGGAAAGAGAGAAAATTAATATTATAGGGATGTGCGAAACGAGATGGACAGGAGCAGGCATCAAGATAGATGAAGATTTTAAGATTATTTAGATTATTACAAAGGAAGAGGGGGGAGGGGAGCAATTATTTTGAACCGGCAAACAGCAAAATCTGTTCAAGGATATTGGGCCGTGTCAGACAGAGCTCTACTAGTTAAATTAAGCGGCAGACCTTTTGGCATAAATGTTATTTAAGTATATGCCCCAACAAGAGAATCCAGTGAAGATAGTGTAGAAGAATTTTATAATGACATAGAGTCTGCTTTAAAGAAATGTAAGAATTCAGAAATAAACATCATAATTGGGGGTTTCAATGCAAAAGTAGGAAATCAAGGTGATAGATACACAGTAGGAAACTATGGTTTAGGAGAGAGAAATGAAAGAGGATACAGACTCGTAGATTGTTCAAAAGAGCAGGAAATGATTGTAGGAAACACCTGGCTTAAGCAACACCCTACAGTGTTTCCCAACCTTTTTTGTACCATGCCCCACTTAAGCCTTTCTAAAATTCATATTGCCCCCCTCCCCCGCCTCATGCCCCCCCCCCCCCCCCCCTCCTCAACATATACATTATTTTTAATATTCAAAAATTGAAATGTTCACTAAAGAAACTTGAATGATAGGTTTTAGGAAGAAATCACTAGGTAATTATTGAGCAAACACAGTAAGTAAATTTTCAAAACATATAATGGAGAACTGAAATTCAAGTACAAAATAATTTTAATGAAAGATTTTTCTATATTATTTTAATTATTAGTAATTATTTATTATTTAAATTTAGTGAGATCCTTGCGCTTGATGCTTGCTGCAAAGAGATCTTATGTCAGGTTCCAATTTAGTTAACTTAGTTAGTTAGTCGACAGATCATCCTCGTTGCACATCGGACCATTCAATCCATAAGTGCTCGGATCCCCTCCTCAGCAAATCCCGCAGCGTGTAGCGGCTAACGACGCCAGTTCTGTGTTGGTTTATCAATCTTCTTTGGCTTCCTGCGTAGTGTTCTTGTTTGGCCACCCCTCTTTTAATTTGCTGCTCTCGCAGTCTGGCCATTGTTGTAGATTCACAGTCATCACTTGGTTCTTGCAAAAGTCTCACTTCTCGTAGAGCATTCAGAATGTCAGCCTGGTCCATGGCGCGTCCGCCCTCCACAGTAGCCTCACCTGCGAGCTTGTCAGCCCGCTCATTTCCTTGTACTCCCGCATGCCCTGGCACGAAGATGAAACTAATCTTTGCCAGCCGAGACCGCTCCAGAGGCAGCAACCATTCTCTTCGGATCGACCCCTCCTCTATCCTCTTGATCATGTTCATTGAGTCGCTAAGGAAACAAGCCCTAGTGAATGTCTGTGTCTCGAGCCATGTTATTGCTTTACTTACTGCCATGACTTCCATGGTCAGGCTACTTGTGGTTTCAGTGAAAGCACCAGAGTCCTCCTTCACAATTCTCCCTCCGGCCCGAGCTGTAAAGGCCCATGAGCTTCTCACATGTCGGACGACCGACCCATCTGTGTAGATGACCGCGTCACTGTCTAGCGAATTCTCGAAAATCAACGCTTGTACTTCAGCCTCCACAGCAGCCGGATTTTCTTGTCTGCATTTTCTATCTAGTTGGATGCAAACTGAAAAGGATGTGCAGAAGTCTGTTGGCACTTGCACCCACTCCTCGCCAGGTTCTAAGTCCTCAAGTGAACACACCTGTTGAAGAATGTCTTCGGCTTGACCCATCCACGACCGTCCTCTTTTTAACCTGCTGCCCTTCACCTTCCTAATTTCACTATGCAGTGGATGCTGTGTGTTTGCGTTAATTCTGAGGTAGGCGCGTGCCCTGCAAACTTGCATTCTCTCTTCAATGGTTGGAAAATCTAGAAGGTAGCGCATCGCCCTGCATGCTGTATCTCTTGTACATCCAAGAATAATGCGCATAGCTTCATTCTGTATCCTTTCCATCCTTTCTATCTGCTTATGGCTGACAGTCAGGATTGCCATTGCATACTCCAAAACAGACATGACCAGCCCCTCGTACAGAAGACATAGATGGCGCTGCTCACAGTTTGCTGCTGCCATCACCCGCATCGCTGCCAAACCCCGCTTGGCCTTTGCTATCACCCGGTCTATGTGCACATTATAAGCAAGGCTTCGATCAAACCGTATCCCCAGGTAATTCATTGCCTGCGTTCTTTCCACCGTCTCTGAACACAGCATTACAGTTGGTGTTGGATTGTTGACAATATGATTATTCAACGAGAACCAAGTCACTGTTGCCTTTGTTGGGTTGACCATTGCCCCAGCTTCATCACACCAAGTACTTATGCGATTGAGTTCGGTTTGTAGTTCCACAGCAACCTCCTCTCTATCCTTACCCTGACGATACACTAAAACATCATCGGCATATGACAATGTCCTGCCAGGTCCAGTGATCTGCTCACTGGTGATTCTCACTGTGTAGGCGTTGAACAGTACCGGAGATAATGGTGATCCCTGTGGTAGGCCAGGATATATTGTTGTTGGTTCCGAAGTCCAACTGCCACATCTAAAAACTACTTTCCGTTGGAAGAGGGCTGCAGCGATCCAACTAAGGAGGAATGGACTTACGTTTAGTTCAAGAAGCTGAAACATTAAAAAATCCAGTGGTACTCTGTTGTATGCGTCCTCAAGATCAATCGCTGCAGCAACGGTTTCAGTGCCTGAGTGGAAACCTTCATAGACATCATGGGCAAAGACTGCTGCATTGGTCCAGGTTTCTCTTTTTGGACGGTACCCACCCAGGGTAGGTGGGAAAACACCTTGCCTCTCTAGTTGGCTTGATATTTTCCTGGCAATTACCTTCTCCAGCAGCTTGCCTATTGTATTCTGCATGGTTATAATTCGATATCCCTGAATTTTTTTGTGGTCTTTGTCAGGCTTCGGCAAGGGAATCAGATAGCTGTGTAACCATTCCTCCTTGATGCTAGCACTCCCTATACTGTTGTTGTACATGTCTGCTAGTTTCTCGACTTCCGGTTTCAAGATGGCGACGGACGGTCGTGTTGTTTTGTGTTCGTTAACTTTTTCGCGTAGGGGATGGATTTATTCATTTCTTGCGTGTAATTGGTGTGCCAGGATGTAAAACCAGGAGTTTCTACTCAAGATCTGCGCGGGTGCTACGGAGTTCGTGCATCGAGCGAAGCCATCCTTGAGTGAATTGAATTTAGTTAACTTCAGTCTCAAGTCTCCCCGTTTTGTTATATTCAGCCGATTTCTTCCATTTTCGAATTGCCCCCCTTAACAGTCAAATTGCCCCCCTGTGGGGCGTGGGCCCCACGTTGGGAAACACTGCCCTAGAAGATTATGGACATGGAGGAGTCTTGATAGCAGGATTAGAAACCAGATTGATTACATTTTGATTAGCAGAAGATTTAGAAATGCGCTAACAATAGCAAAAACAGTTCCCAGTGCTGATTGTTATAGTGACTACAGATTAATTACAGGAACATTGAGGATAAAGTTAAAGAAAGTCAAGTATAAAACAGGAAACACTAAATATTATTTGTGTACATTGAGTAACGCAAGGAAATACAAAACAAATTCAACATAGAAGTACAGAACAGATTTGATATATTGTCTGATCTAGAGATCCTATTCCAGGATGTGGATGATCAATGGGAAATGTTGAAGAATTTAATCAGTTTGGCTGCAGAAAAAACTATTCCAAAATTAAAGAAGGTGGGTCGTAAGAAATGTATGACTGAAGAAATTTTACAACTAATGGAAACAAGAAGACTCAAGAAAAATAATTCTGCCAAATATGAAGAAATTCACAGACAAGTCAGAATATTATGTAAGGAGGCAATAGAAGCATGGCATGAGAAAAATTGCTTAGAAATTGAAGAACAACACAACAATCAAAATGCCAAATTAGTGCACAAAAGAATTCAGGAACTTACTAATAAAAGAACAAGTACATCAGAAGGCTGTCTAAATACTAAAGATGGCAAAATCATAATAGAAAAAGATCAGATTCTACATGTATGGTCCATCCATTCATCATGTGCCATGCGGTTAAGCGTGGGCGGTCATGTTTTGCCATCTCACTCGATCACCAGAGTCGTGGACCAGCTCCGTGTTTCTCCTGAAATAGAAGAACAATGTGGGTTTGTAGAAGGCAAAGGTACAGTAAATGCTGTGTATATACTGAGAACCATAATCGAACAAAGATCTACACCTTTGCTTTATTGATTACACAAAGGCTTTCGATAAAGTGAGACATGTCGACATGATAAGAATGCTTGAAGATCTACAAATTGATGGAAAAGACCTTAGACTTGTAAAAAACATGTATTGGAAACAACAAGCTGCCATAAGAGTTGATAATGAAGTAGGCCAATATCAGCCTATTAAGAGAGGTGTGAGACAGGGATGTGTAATGTCTCCAGATCTGTTTTCCCTGTACAGTGAATGTATTTTCAGAAATATTGAAGATATGGAAGGAATCAACATTGGGGGACGATGCATCAATAACATTAGATATGCAGATGATACAGTCTTGATTGCAGACAATGAACAGGACCTGCAACATTTAGTAGATGCGATTGTTACACACAGTGAACAACTAGGGTTAGAATTAAATTGTAAAAAGACACAGATTATGGTCGTCACTAGGAAGAACGAAATACCACAATGTAATATACAAGTAAATGGGAATATTCTTCAACAAGTGAATAGGTACAATTATCTCGGAACAGTAATAACATCTGATGGGAGATGCCTTGAAGAGATTAGAACAAGAATCGCCATGGGAAAAGTAGCCTTTTGCAAGATGAAAAACATACTGACCAATAAAATGATATCAACTGAAAGGAGAAAAAGAGTGTTGAAGTGCTACATAGAACCTATACTTTTGTATGTTTTTAAGTGAAGCGATGAGCAGTCAAGCTGAAAAACATCTGATGGCTGTGGAAATGTGGTTTCTGAGGAAAATGCAGAGAATACCATGGACAGACAGAAAAACCAATGAACAAGTCCTTCAAGAAACAAATGAAGATCGTAAACTGATTAGAGTCATTACACGTAGACAGTCAAACGTTTTTGGGCATGTTATGAGAAGAAATGGATTGGTGAACTTAGTGACAACTGGCAAGATCGAAGGGAACAGACCAAGGGGAAGACCAAGAAGTAAATACCTGGATGGCTTGGCCACATGGTATGGTCGAGACAGGAACACTGAACTGATCCACGACTCTGGTGATCGAGTGAAATGGTGAGTCATGACCGCATATTACAAACTCGACCGAAGAGAACAAGTAGCAATCTTCAGACTCCGCACAGGACATAACAGGCTGAAATACCACTTGTTCAGTAAACTAAAGATAGGAGAGACCGATGAATGTAATTGTGGAACTGGTAAAATGACAGCTAAACATTTGCTGCAAGAGTGCCCAATATATGCAGAACAGAGAAAGATATTTTGGCCCACACCTGCTTCATTTGAGGACAAGCTCTATGGAGATATCAACAAGCTGAAGTTGACTGCAGCTTACTTTAACTACATTCAGGTTGACATTTAAAGGTGCATGAAGAAGTATTTAGACTGCTGCACTTCATACCACAAGCATGTCGGTTACACAAGCCTCCCAAAGGCATGAAATGGAATATTGCTCGGATAGCAAATCCATTACGTGAAAAGTCCGAATCGAAAGCTCACTATGTGGATGTCATCTGCAGACTGCATTCTTCTGGCTTCCGGAAGAACAGCCTATGGTGAACGGAAGGCGCAATATACGGAAGTGAGGCTAAGCAGCCATGTGCAGGATGTGACGATTCCTTGGGCGAGCCCAGTACCAGAGCGCTGTGTGTTGGCTCTGCAATTATGGAAGCCTCCTTGGATGGCGGGGAATGCCCATGGTCTGCCCCTGCCTACCCTTGAGGGTTGACCAGGATGCCTTTGGCTGTTCGTTATGGGCCAGCTGGGATGGGAGATAACACCACAACAGTGAGAGTCTAACGTCCTAAGAAACCCCCGGGAAGGTTAACCCAGTCAACAAATGCTCGCAGAAGTCGGATGTGTCGGCCTAACGGTACAAGAACGCAGCTCTGCTGTAAACAGGCACAACGCAATCACGTCCGAAAAAAGAAAAAAAAAAACTCCGGATGAACGCAGCAGAAGAAGAAATTGTAAAAAGACACAGATTATGGCCATCACTAGGAAGAACGAAATATCACAATGTAATATACAAGTAAATGGGAATATTCTTCAACAAGTGAATAGGTACAATGATCTCGGAACAGTAATAACATCTGATGGGAGATGCCTTAAAGAGATTAGAACAAGAATTGCCATTGCGAAGGTAGCCTTTTGCAAGATGAAAAACATACTGACCAATAAAATGATATCAACTGAAAGGAGAAAAAGAGTGTTGAAGTGCTATATAGAACCTGTACTTTTGTATGGATGTGAAGCGATGAGCAGTCAAGCTGAAAAACATCTGATGGCTGTGGAAATGTGGTTTCTGAGGAAAATGCAAAGGATACCATGGACAGCCAGAAAGACCAATGAACAAGTCCTTCAAGAAACAAATGAAGATCGTAAATTGATTAGAGAAATTAGACGTAGACAGTCAAAATTATTTGGACATTCAAACGTTTTTGGGCATGTTATGAGAAGAAATGGATTGGAGAACTTGGTGACAACTGGCAAGATCGAAGGGAACAGACCAAGGGGAAGACCGAGAAGTAAATACCTGGATGGCTTGGCCACATGGTATGGTCGAGACAGAAACACTGAGCTGATCCACGACTCTGGTGATCGAGTGAAATGGCGAGTCATGACCACCCACGCTTTCCGGCATGGCATATGATTGATTGATGGATGTTTTTAGTGCTATGATTACAAACTACAATAGAGCCCCAGCTAAGTGAAACACAGCTTGGATTTAGGAAAAAACAACGGATGCACAGATGCCATTTTTGCTCTTTGACAACTTATTGTAAAATCAATCAAATTCAATGAAACAATCTACTTAGTCATTGTTGACCAAGAAAAGGCATTTGATAGAGTAGATAGAAACAAGCTGTGGGACATCCTTAAATGATATGGAGTGAGTACATATCTAAAAACACTTATATAGAAGCTTATGCGATAAAAGTGAATGCATAGTGAGAACAAATGGAGGACACTCAGAACCCTTCACCATAAGATCCGGAGTACGACAAATTTGTGTCCTGTCGCCCCTCGAAATCACCCCCCCACTCTTGTTCATAACCTATATAGACAGCATAAGTGATGAAACCAGCCAAACAGAGACTGCAAGAACACTGCAAAACATAGAAGAAGAACCATCAACAAATGACACCATTAAAGAACTGCTATTTGTGGACAGTCAAGCACAAATAGCAACATGAGAAGCAGAATGAGAAGTCTGCAGGAATAGTGTAAGGAATATAACATGAAAATTAGCACCAGTAAAACGATTTATAACTATAACCAAAGAAGAAAAAACAACAAAGATTCATCTAAAAGAATACCATTTCCCCCCCCCCCCCCCCCCCCTCCCCCGGCTAGTAAAGAGCTTTAAGTACTTAGGAAGTGTAATCTCATCAAATGGCAAAGTTAGTTAGTTAGTTAGTTGACAAATCATCCTCATTGCACATTGAACCATTCAGTCCATAAGTGCTCGGATCTCCGCCTCAGCAAGTCCCGCAGCGTGTAGCGGCTAACGACACCAGTTCTGTGTTGGTTTATCAATCTTCTTTTGCTTCCTGCATAGTGTTCTTGTCCGGCCACACCTCTTTTAATTTACTGTTCTCGCAGTCTGACCATGGTTGTAGATTCACAGTCATCACTTGGTTCTCGCAAAAGTCTTACTTCTCGTAGAGCATTCAGAATGTCAGCCTGGTCCATGGCGCGTCCGCCCTCCACAGTAGTCTTACCTGCGAGCTTGTCAGCCTGCTCATTTCCTTGTACTCCCGTATGCCCTGGCACGAAGATGAAACTAATCTTTGCCAGCCGAGACCGCTCCAGAGACAGCAACCGCTCTCTTCGGATCCACCCCACCTCTGATCTCTTGAGCATGCTCATTGAGTCACTAAGGAAACATGCCCTAGTGAATATCTGTGTTTTGAGCCATGTTATTGCTGTGCTTACTGCCATGACTTCCATGGTCAGGCTACTTGTGGTCACAACAAAAGCACCAGAGTCCTCCTTCACAATTCTCCCTCTGGCCTGAGCCGTAAAAGCCCATGAGCTTCTCACATGTCGGACAACTGACCCATCTGTGTAAATGACAGCATCACTGTCTAGCGAATTCTTGAAAATCAACGCTTGTACTTCCGCCTCCACAGCAGCCGGAATTTCTTGTCTGCATTTTCTATCTAGTTGGATGCAAACAGAAAAGGACGTACATAAATTTGTTGGCACTTGCACCCACTCCTCGCCAGGTTCTTAGTCCTGAAGTGAACACACCTGTTGAAGAATGTCTTCGGCTTGACCTATCCACGACCTTCCTCTTTTTAACCTGCTGCCCTTCACCTTTCTAATTTCACTATGCAGTTGATGTTGTTGTCACATAATACTGGAGAATTCAGATCCAGAATTGATGAAAGGCCTGAAACCGCCATCGCTAGGCGCCACAACTATTTGATGTGGAGAAATATGTTCCCAATTTCAGACACCACCGGGATTCCTGGAGAAGTCCCGAGATCAAAGGGAAACGTCGGCATTCTGGATCTCAGTAGAAGGGGGGGGGGGGGGGGCAGTGCCGTCTTGATTGAAGTCCGGTCACGTGAGTGACGTCACTCGTGCAACATTTTGGCTGGGTGAAATTAACTAAACTTGCGATCAGTGGAATGTAATACTCTTGAAGGGAGTGTTTGGTTGTTCCTAGTTCTAATGGAGAAGAGGATTTACGGGGTCTCCTGTGTTTTGGAAACTGTGATGAATTGTGAATTCCGACTCCGAACAGGAACACTAGCATAAGGTTCCACGGTGTAAAAGCAAGGAAGTATTACTATGAGGTGTGGACAATGCCAGTCACACGGAGTGATATTGTACTGTACCGGAGAAATTAAGGACAGTGTATATAACAGAGCACCATCTCTGTTAGTAGTTTAGGAGATTTATGGTGTGCAATAGAAAAGGGTTTGGGAAATGAATAGGTGGTGAATGATGCACGCGTTAGCACGATTGGACTAGTTGTTAGGGACGCTCACGCGTGACGTAGAAGATAAACATAGTTAAGTTCCAACTCAGCCTGCAAACTAACAAGAGGTGTTTTCAATTTGCTGTACCTACTTTTATACCTTGACCAATAAACAGAGATGTTTACACCTTGGCTGGAGCCTTGACTTCATATATGCAGTTGCCTTCAGTTATATTCAGACTCTCCGTGATCTGTTACATGTAGAAGAAGGAAAATATTACTCTGAGGTGTGGACAATGACAGTCACACTGAGTGCAATTCCATTGTAGAGAAGAGCTGATGTACAACACAGAGGTGTGAACAATGGCTATCACACTGAGCGCAGTTATATTAAATGGCCTCGGAAATGGGACATCGTTCCAAAAATTATAGACTCATAGAAATCAAGAGTTATCCTGAAAGGGCCAGTGTAGCGGTGATTGAGTGCCCAAGGCAGTTGTTTTTATGAAACTATTAATACCTCCATAGACAATGACAATATTAGGTAGAGAGGTGGAATAACAGTGATTTTACAGTAACGGTGACTATGTCTAGTGACCATCACTATAGGTTGGAGAGTAAAGACACTCATTCAGTAACATTTTGCAACCAGGATTTTAATGAACAGATTAAACATAGTGTGTTCCTGATTCATGGACATTCTCATCTCATCTCATCATGTTCCTCTTGTACCTTGCGGTGTCGAGGTGAAGTATAAACTTCGTGAGAGTGCCCGGTTATGGGCTTCGTATATCGACATTCCCATGGATTCTGTTATTCCCTCCGTCCAACGTTTACGTGGTCGGCCTCTTCCTCTGTTTCCATCTGGTCTGTACATCATTGCTTGTTGTGGCATGCTGTTGACTGGTAGCCTACTTGCATGGCCAAACCATTTGACTTGCTGCTTTCTAATAAAATCTAGAGCAGCTTTAACCCCCACTTTAGTCCTGATTTCTTCATTTCTGATCTTATCTCTTCTTGATACGTTGAGTATTCTTCTCAGGAACCTCATTTATACTTCTTAGTTTTTCTACGAGCAGTATGAAGATCCCCTGCCGGCTTGCTAGGCCAGTCGCAGGTTTAGGACACTAATCTGACCACAGGGAGTCCACCCCCTATGGCGAGCCATGGACATTAATAGGCCATATTCAGTAGTGGAGAACAGTCACCCAGACTATATATGATTAACTCCAAGAAGTCAACCATTATTCGGAGAGATGCTTAATTCAGTGAGACCTGTTCCGAACTTACTGTGGTGTGATGTGGCATGGCCTAACATGATGAAGAACGATCCTGAGCTCACTAATCTATTCTCGCATACACCATAGAAAATACTACATATTTCCACACGCAAACAGTGCACACACACACACGTGACACTTTTCTGTATTAAATGTTTTATTTTATCATTTGTTAAAATACAGTCTTGTGTGGGTACGTTCTGGAGGAATATGAAGGGTATTGTTTAGTGGTAAGAAGAAGAAGAAGAGAGAGAGGGACGGGAAGGCGACAGTTGTGTGTTTGCATTGACTGTGAGGTAGGCACTTGCTCGGCAAATTTGTATTCTGTCTTCAATGGTTGGAAAATCAAGAAGGTAGCGCATCGCCCTGCATGCTGTATCTCTGTACATCCAAAAATAATGCGCATAGCTTCATTCTGTATCCTTTCCATTCTTTCTATCTGCTTATGGCTGAGAGTCAGGATCGCCATCGCATACTCAGAAACAGACATGACCAACCCCTCGTACAGAAGACATAGATGGCGCTGCTCACAGTTTGCTGCCGCCATCACCCGCATCGCAGCCAAACCCCGCTTGGCCTTTGTTGTCACCTGGTCTATGTGCTCATTATAAGCAAGGCTTCGATCAAAACGTATCCCCAGATAATTCATTGCCTTCGGTCTTTCCACAGTCTCCGAACACAGATTTACAGTTGGTGTTGGAGTGTTGACAATATTATTATTCAAAGAGAACCATGTCACTGTTGCCTTTGTTGGGTTGACCATTGCCCCAGCTTCAACACACCAAGTACTTATGTGATTGAGTTTGGTTTGTAGTTCCACAGCAACCTGATCTCTATCCTTACCCTGATGATACACTAAAACATCGTCGGCATATGACAATGTCCTCCCCGGTCCAGTGATCTGCTCGCTGGTGATTCTCACAGTGTAGGCGTTGAACAGCACTGGCGATAATGGTGATCCCTGTGGTAGGCCAGGATATATTGTTGTTTGTTCCGAAGTCCAACTGCCACATCTAAAAACTACTTTCCGTTGGAAGAGGGCTGCAGCGATCCAACTAAGGAGGAAAGGACTTATCTAGAGTTCAAGAAGCTGAAGCATTAAAAAATCCAATGGTACTCTGTTGTACACATCCGCAAGATCAATCACTGCAGCAAAGGTTTCAATGCCTGAGTGGAAACTTCATAGACATCATGGGCAAAAACTATTGCATTGGTCCAGGTTTCTCTTTTTGGACGGTACCCTCCCAGGGAAGGTGAGAAAACACCTTGCCTCTCTAGCTGGCTTGATATTTTTCTGGCAATTAACTTCTCCAGCAGCTTGCCTATTGTATTCTGCATGGTTATAATTCGATATCCCTGAATTTTTGTGTGGTCTTTGCCAGGCTTCAACAAGGGAATCAGATAGCTGTGTAACCATTCCTCCTTGATGCTAGCACTCCCTATACTGTTGTTGTACATGTCTGCTAGTTTCTCTAGCTCGTTGTCGGTACACCTATTGATGTCATCGTATCTTATGCCATCTGGCCCTAGAGCACTGTTCTTTGATTGTCGAAGCACAGCCTTGATTTCTTTCACTGTCACTGTGTCTTCATCTGAAATGTTCTGGGCCTTGCACATGTCTGAGGTGACCTCCTTGGCCAGATTCCGGCCTCCCATGTCTGTCTGGTTGCTCTGCTCTAGATAGCGTTCGAAGAGGGCTTTGCCTTTGTTCTCGCCAGTCCTCTGCCAGATGAGGTCAGCTCCTTGGAAGTCAGAAATGCTCTTATTCTTGACTACCCCACTCATGCTTTTATGTAGTCGCCAGAACAATTTCAGTGACTTATCTGTGCTTACTCTTTGACACACCTATGCCCATTTTTCACTTTTAACCACCTTAACCAGTTTTTTGAAATAGCTTACTTTTGTGTACATCTCTCTTTCTAAGTGCATGCAGGGACTAGGATCGGAATCTCTGTTCTTTTTGGCATTTTGCCGTTTCCTTTCAGCATTACGCTTATCCACCCAAGCCTTCTCCACCTCAAAATTCCACCAAGGTGAGTGCTCCCAGCTTTTTTTCCTGCCCTGAAGCTTTCTGCGCTTGTCTCGCCTTATTTTACTCACCACATCTTGCCCTGTACTGTCATACTGGAAAGTCTTGACCGTTGACTTGTGCTGCCTGGTTCTGCCTTTCTCCACCAATATGCTGCAAGGGTGGTGGTCACTGCCGTGGTACCCTAGGACACCCCATCTACACACTGTAGTGAGTGAAGGAGACACCAGCACCAGATCAATACCACTGTCCTCATCACCTGGGCGGCTTGCTGATGAAATGGCAAATCAGAAGATGAGATCAAAAATAGATGCAATAAGGCAAACCAACTGATTGGATACATGACACCAATATTAAAGAACAAACATGTATCAATAACTACTAAGAAAGCACTCTACAACACAATCTTCCTACCAACTCTATGCTACCAATGCCAAACCTGGACAGTGACAGAAAAAGAGAAAAGAAAAATCACAACAACAGAAATGACTAAAGTGGGGGTTAAAGCTGCTCTAGATTTTATTAGAAAGCAGCAAGTCAAATGGTTTGGCCATGCAAGTAGGCTACCAGTCAACAGCATGCCACAACAGGCAATGACGTACAGACCAGATGGAAACAGAGGAAGAGGCCGACCACGTAAACGCTGGACGGAGGGAATAACAGAATCCATGGGAATGTCGATATACGAAGCCCATAACCGGGCACTCTCACGAAGTTTATACTTCACCTCGACACCGCAAGGTACAAGAGGAACATGATGAGATGAGATGAGATGAGAAATGAGATTCCTGAGAAGAATACTCAATGTATCAAGAAAAGAGAAAATCAAAAATGAAGAAATTAGAACTAAAGTAGGGGTTATAGCAGTGCTAGATTTTATTAAAAGGCAGCCAGTCAGATGGTTTGGCCATGTAACTAGGTTACCAACTAACAGTATACCACCACAAGCAATGATGTACAGACCAAATGGAAGCAGAAGTAGAAGCCAACCACGTAACCGATGGACAGAGGGAATAGCAAGAGTCCATGGGAATGTCGATACATGAAGCTTGTAAATGCCCTCTCCTGCTGTTTGTACTTCACCTCGACACCGCCAGGTACAAGAGGAACAAGATGAGATGAGATCAAGATCTTTCTTTCAGATGTGTACTTCTGTACATGAGTTGAGCACTTATGTTTTGTTAATTCTGTGGCAAGTACATCTGTGTAGTTGAGTTGTCTGTCTGCTTTTGAATTTTCTGATCTGACATAGTTTCGGAAGGTGGGATCAGGTCTTCATTTTGGAAGACCTTCAGACTGATATGTATATCTGATAGTGAGATGGATGGCAATACTACTTTTAAACTATACACGTCTTTTCTTCATTTTCTTGCTGTTTTCTGACAGCATTTGTGGCGAAACACCTCAGCAACACAAGAACTTAACTCTCATTCCTCACAGATACAACAAAGGAATTAAAAAGTTCACAAGAAAAGGATAAAAACACAAGAGGAAGGAAAAGAGTGAAAAATACAGTTACACCATACGCTCGTGCTCTCATTTTACACGCCATTGTACAAAGCAACCCAGCTAGTTTCTTCAAAGAGTTATAATTTCCCATTCTACAAATGAGACTATAATCTCAAATTTAACATGTTGAGGTTCACCAGTAGAGACAGAACACATTGGCTCGAAAATCCCGACTGAGAAATATAATTTTCAGCCAGACTGATGTGTTAGCTTACCAACCGGGATTGTAGGGGACCAAATGCCCAATACCTAATGCTCGGACTGGGAGATAAGACAATCTGCCGGACATACATGTATTTGAGCTGTGCCAACTATGTTCTTTGTAGATGTAGTTGAGCTGTGCCAAATATGTTGTTTGTAGATGTAGTTGAGCTGTATCAAGTATGTTGTTTGTACATGTATTTGAGCTGTGCCAACTATGTTTTTTGTAGATGTAGTTGAGCTGTGCCAACTATGTTCTTTGTAGATGTAGTTGAGCTGTGTTAAGTGTGGTGTTTGTAGTTGTAGTTGAGCTGTATCAAGTATGTTGTTTGTACATGTAGTTGAGCTGTATCAAGTATGTTGTTTGTACATGTATTTGAGCTGTGCCAAGTATGTTCTTTGTAGATGTATTTGAGCTGTGTTAAGTGTGGTGTTTGTATATGTAGTTGAGCTGTATCAAGTATGTTGTTTGTACATGTATTTGAGCTGTGCCAACTATGTTTTTTGTAGATGTAGTTGAGCTGTGCCAACTATGTTCTTTGTAGATGTAGTTGAGCTGTGTTAAGTGTGGTGTTTGTAGTTGTAGTTGAGCTGTATCAAGTATGTTGTTTGTACATGTAGTTGAGCTGTATCAAGTATGTTGTTTGTACATGTATTTGAGCTGTGCCAAGTATGTTCTTTGTAGATGTATTTGAGCTGTGTTAAGTGTGGTGTTTGTATATGTAGTTGAGCTGTATCAAGTATGTTGTTTGTACATGTAGTTGAGCTGTATCAAGTATGTTGTTTGTAAATGTAGTTGAGCTGTATCAAGTATGTTGTTTGTACATGTATTTGAGCTGTGCCAAGCATGTTCTTTGTAGATGTAGTTGAGCTGTGTTAAGTGTGGTGTTTGTAGTTGTAGTTGAGCTGTATCAAGTGTGTTGTTTGTACATGTAGTTGAGCTGTGTTAAGTGTGGTGTTTGTAGATGTTGTTGAGCTGTATCACGTATGTTGTTTGTTCATGTATTGTGTGTTGTGTATTGTGTGTTATTTGTACTTGGATGGTGTCTTGTGTGGTGTTTGTATGTGTTGTTGAGATGTATCAAATTGGGTGTGAGAACATGTTGTATACTCAACAGCGTGTGGCAGTGGAAGCTATAGTCAACTCAGCTTCCAAAAAAGACAAGTGCAGTGGTATTTTGCAGGATGCTGTTCCAATTCTGAAAAAGCTGTATCAGTCATCAGAAGACCACATCAAAGTTAGAGCCCTAGTGGTAGGTTGCTTGATATTCTTCATTGTTGACACATTGTCTGTGGCAAGATTGTTTCTCCATGTCATTAATATGTTTTAACCACTCCACCCTCCATCATTCTACATTTCAATGTTTTGCTTCATTTACTACTGTTACTTATAATTCATTATCTCATGCTGTAGTTATGTCCTTTTTTTTCTATAGTTAGTTTTGTCATAGCTTGTTTGTATTCTTTATTCGATGACTAATGCTGCATTGGAATTCCATCAGACTTGATCAAACACTGCAAGAACACTCTGTCGTCACCATTGCATTCACTCCTATGTTGCAACTTAAAAAGACCATAATTCCCTAAGATATGAAAGGTGACAACATTATGACACTATTCAACAACAGAGGTGACCAAAGCTATTGCAGTAACTAGCAGTGTTGAGTATTGTTTGGCAAAGATTTTGCACACGTAATTCTAACAAGACTGCAGCGATTGGTTGAACATTTGTATCCAGGTCACATTGGAAGATCAATGGCGGTCAGTATCTGTTCCCTTCACCAGCTACAAGAACAGTCCAAGCAGCAGAACCTGGCCTTGTACATGGCCTTTATCTCACAAAGCTATTTGATATTGTCAGCAGAGATCGACAATCCATGATAGTTTGTAAAATGGAGTTATACCGCTCCATAACACAAAGCCAGGGCTGAATTTAGAGACTATGTGTTGCCCATGCAGCATGATCCCTCTCTCGGGCTGTCTAGTGTTACTCCATAGGAAAGGTAACACCAATACGACTGAAACAAATCAAGTTGCAGAAGCTGCTGGATCAGCAAAGCAATACTCTAACTGCCCGCCTGTTGGAGATTCGATCCTAGACCAGTTGCCAACCAAGGCTTAGGGCCTAGTCTGCCCAGCCATGACATTCAGTCTTTAGGTTGCATTTCCTCGCACTAGGATAAGGCTTGTACCATCCTAATTGCGCTACCTCCGCCCGAAGCCGTTGGCACAATGTGGGGTGTCAGGGTTTGGTAAGCGTCACCTAACATTCGGCGCTAACAGAAGCAGGTAGTACTGTCTACTGTCATACAGTAGCTCAGTCATATCTAACTAAGACCTGACATACTCTTAAAATAGGCTGCCCCTCTAAATTGCTGCAATGGAGAAAATGATGTTACATAGGGGACAATCCAGTACAACATTAATTGAAAAACACATGGGCCAGATGGAAGCACAATCGAATAACGTGAAGTACTGGGAGAATTTGGAGTAACATTATTAACTAAACTGTTTAATCATAAAACAGAAGCTAATATAAGTAGAACATTATACACAAATATAAGAAACAGACAGATAGTGTTCTGTGATCTTATCATGAGAACAAAGGCATTGGGAAACACCATGGTGACTGGAGAGGTCAGCCATACAAGAGCCAGGCAGGCACCAGAACCAGGATCTGTGGAGAGACATGAATCCTATATCTTTTGGCAAGGCACAGGACTTCTCTGAGTTTGTTTGTTGAGTTAACTTGCATGTTCATGTTTGGCTATCTCTGAGTTTGTTGATTTCACTTCCAAGTTCATGTTTGGCTATCTCTGAGTTTGTTGATTTCACTTCCAGGTTCATGTTTGGCCATCTCTGAGTTTGTTGATTTCACTTGCATGTTCATGTTTGGCCATCTCTGAGTTTGTTGATTTCACTTGCATGTTCATGTTTGGCCATCTCTGAGTTTGTTGATTTCACTTGCATGTTCATGTTTGGCCATCTCTGAGTTTGTTGATTTCACTTCCAGGTTCATGTTTGGCTATCTCTGAGTTTGTTTGTTGAGTTAACTTGCATGTTCATGTTTGGCTATCTCTGAGTTTGTTGATTTCACTTCCAAGTTCATGTTTGGCCATCTCTGAGTTTGTTGATTTCACTTCCAGGTTCATGTTTGGCCATCTCTGAGTTTGTTGATTTCACTTGCATGTTCATGTTTGGCCATCTCTGAGTTTGTTGATTTCACTTGCATGTTCATGTTTGGCCATCTCTGAGTTTGTTGATTTCACTTGCATGTTCATGTTTGGCTATCTCTGAGTTTGTTGATTTCACTTCCAAGTTCATGTTTGGCTATCTCTGAGTTTGTTGATTTCACTTCCAGGTTCATGTTTGGCTATCTCTGAGTTTGTTGATTTCACTTGCATGTTCATGTTTGGCTATCTCTGAGTTTGTTGATTTCACTTGCAGGTTCATGTTTGGCCATCTCTGAGTTTGTTGATTTCACTTGCATGTTCATTTTTGGCCATTTCTGAATTTATTGATTTCACTTCCAGGTTCATGTTTGGCTATTTCTGAGTTTGTTGATTTCACTTCCAGGTTCATGTTTGGCCATCTCTCAGTTTGTTGATTTCACTTGCAGGTTCATGTTTGGCCATCTCTGAGTTTGTTGATTTCACTTGCATGTTCATTTTTGGCCATTTCTGAATTTATTGATTTCACTTCCAGGTTCATGTTTGGCTATCCCTAAGTTTGTTTATTTCACTTCCAGGTTCATGTTTGGCCATCTCTGAGTTTGTTGACTTCACTTGCATGTTCTTGTTTGGCTATCTCTGAGTTTGTTGATTTCACTTCCAAGTTCATGTTCGGCTATCTCTGTGTTTGTTGATTTCACTTGCGTGTTCATGTTTGGCTATCTCTGTGTTTGTTGATTTCACTTCCAGGTTCATGTTTGGCTATCTCTGAGTTTGTTGAATTCACTTCCAAGTTCATGTTCGACTATCACTGTGTTTGTTGATTTCACTTCCAGGTTCATGTTTGGCCATCTCTCAGTTTGTTGATTTCACTTCCAGGTTCATGTTTGGCCATCTCTGAGTTTGTTGATTTCACTTGCATGTTCATGTTTGGCCATCTCTGAGTTTGTTGATTTCACTTGCATGTTCATGTTTGGCCATCTCTGAGTTTGTTGATTTCACTTGCATGTTCATGTTTGGCTATCTCTGAGTTTGTTGATTTCACTTCCAAGTTCATGTTTGGCTATCTCTGAGTTTGTTGATTTCACTTCCAGGTTCATGTTTGGCCATCTCTGAGTTTGTTGATTTCACTTGCATGTTCATGTTTGGCTATCTCTGAGTTTGTTGATTTCACTTGCAGGTTCATGTTTGGCCATCTCTGAGTTTGTTGATTTCACTTGCATGTTCATTTTTGGCCATTTCTGAATTTATTGATTTCACTTCCAGGTTCATGTTTGGCTATCTCTGAGTTTGTTGATTTCACTTCCAGGTTCATGTTTGGCCATCTCTCAGTTTGTTGATTTCACTTGCAGGTTCATGTTTGGCCATCTCTGAGTTTGTTGATTTCACTTGCATGTTCATTTTTGGCCATTTCTGAATTTATTGATTTCACTTCCAGGTTCATGTTTGGCTATCCCTAAGTTTGTTTATTTCACTTCCAGGTTCATGTTTGGCCATCTCTGAGTTTGTTGACTTAACTTGCATGTTCTTGTTTGGCTATCTCTGAGTTTGTTGATTTCACTTCCAAGTTCATGTTCGGCTATCTCTGTGTTTGTTGATTTCACTTGCGTGTTCATGTTTGGCTATCTCTGTGTTTGTTGATTTCACTTCCAGGTTCATGTTTGGCTATCTCTGAGTTTGTTGAATTCACTTCCAAGTTCATGTTCGGCTATCACTGTGTTTGTTGATTTCACTTCCAGGTTCATGTTTGGCCATCTCTCAGTTTGTTGATTTCACTTCCAGGTTCATGTTTGGCTATCTCTGAGTTTGTTGTTTTCACTTCCAGGTTCATGTTTGGCCATCTCTGAGTTTGTTGATTTCACTTCCAGGTTCATGTTTGGCTATCTCTGAGTTTGCTGATTTCACTTCCAGGTTCATGTTTGACTATCTCTGATGTTGTTTGTTGATTTCACTGCCAGGTTCATGTTCAGCCACCTCTGAGTTTGCTGATTTCTCTTCCAGGTTCATGTGTGGCCATCTCTCAGTTTGTTGATTTCACTTCAAGGTTCATGTTTGGCTATCTCTGAGTTTGTTGATTTCACTTCCAGGTTCATGTTTGGCCACCTCTAAGTTTGTTTCTTGATGTCACTACCAGGTTCATGTTCGGTACCTGTGAGTTTGTTAGTTGATTTCACCTCCAGGTATATACAGTTTGTTTGTTAATTTCACTGTCAGGTATATATCCATTCTCCTACTCATATCATGCATATTTGAACACTGAGCATAGTAGTTGTGTGATATTTTAGTGTATTATTCTATGTCTACTGTACATATCTGGAGACCATTTGGAAAAACTCATTCACTGGAGACCTCATTGCAGACTTGGCCTGTTGAATTGACCAGTGTAGTCTACTTGATCAGTTGACAGTTGTTGAGTCAAGAAGCAACATCACAGCACTCAGGACATTCCCTTAAGTGCTCTATCTGTCATCATCTTCAACATGTAGACATTTGTGTGACAGATAAGACAGTCAGCCCTGGCCAGGAATGTGGCATAAAGACAGTCAGCCCTGGCCAGGAATGTGACAGATAAGACAGTCAGCCCTGGCTAGGAATGTGACAGATAAGACAGTCAGCCCTGGCCAGGAATGTGACAGATAAGACAGTCAGCCCTGGCTAGGAATGTGACAGATAAGACAGTCAGCCCTGGCCAGGAATGTGACAGATAAGACAGTCAGCCCTGGCCAGGAATGTGACAGATAAGACAGTCAGCCCTGGCCAGGAATGTGACAGATAAGACAGTCAGCCCTGGCCAGGAATGTGACAGATAAGACAGTCAGCCCTGGCCAGGAATGTGACAGATAAGACAGTCAGCCATGGCCAGGAAAGTGACAGATAAGACAATCGGTCCTGGCCAGGAATGTGACAGATAAGACAGTCGGCCCTGGCCAGGAATGTGACAGATAAGACAGTCGGTCCTGGCCAGGAATGTGACAGATTAGACAGTCGGCCCTGGCCAGGAATGTGACAGATAAGACAGTCAGCCCTGGCCAGGAATGTGACAGATAAGACAGTCGGCCCTGGCCAGGAATGTGACAGATAAGACAGTCAGCCCTAGCCAGGAAAGTGACAGATAAGACAGTCAGCCCTGGCCAGGAATGTGACAGATAAGGCAGTCAGCCCTGGCCAGGAATGTGACAGATAAGACAGTCAGCCATGGCCAGGAAAGTGACAGATAAGACAATCGGCCCTGGCCAGGAATGTGACAGATAAGACAGTCGGCCCTGGCCAGGAATGTGACAGATAAGACAGTCAGCCCTGGCCAGGAATGTGACAGATAAGACAGTCAGCCCTGGCCAGGAATGTGACAGATAAGACAGTCGGCCCTGGCCAGGAATGTGACAGATAAGACAGTCAACCCTGGCCAGGAATGTGACAGATAAGACAGTCAGCCCTGGCCAGGAATGTGACAGATAAGACAATCAACCCTGGCCAGGAATGTGACAGATAAGACAGTCTGCCCTGGCCAGGAATGTGACAGATAAGACAGTCTGCCCTGGCCAGGAATGTGACAGATAAGACAGTCTGCCCTGGCCAGGAATGTGACAGATAAGACAGTCGGCCCTGGCCAGGAATGTGACAGATAAGACAGTCGGCCCTGGCCAGGAATGTGACAGATAAGACAGTCAGCCCTGGCCAGGAAAGTGACAGATAAGACAGTCGGCCCTGGCCAGGAATGTGACAGATAAGACAGTCGGCCCTGGCCAGGAATGTGACAGATAAGACAGTCGGCCCTGGCCAGGAATGTGACAGATAAGACAGTCGGCCCTGGCCAGGAATGTGACAGATAAGACAGTCAGCCCTGGCCAGGAATGTGACAGATAAGACAGTCGGCCCTGGCCAGGAATGTGACAGATAAGACAGTCGGCCCTGGCCAGGAATGTGACAGATAAGACAGTCAGCCCTGGCCAGGAATGTGACAGATAAGACAGTCGGCCCTGGCCAGGAATGTGACAGATAAGACAGTCGGCCCTGGCCAGGAATGTGGCAGATAAGACAGTCAGCCCTGGCCAGGAATGTGACTTGCAGTCTGCACTTCTCATTGCAGGGCTTGTGCAAGCTAGGCAGCTTCATGGGCACAGATGCCAGCTCACAACCAATGGCTGATGGATCTACACTGAAATTGGCCAGAATTTGCAGAAAGTAATGTTCTTTCTTTGTTTAATGCTTTTATTTGTAAAGTTTTACTTAGTTAGTTAGTCGACAGATCATCCTCATTGCACATCGAATCATTCAGTCCATAAGTGCTCAGATCCCCTCCTCAGCAAATTCCGCAGCGTGTAGCGGCTAACGACGCCAGTTCTGTGTTGGTTTATCAATCTTCTTTGGCTTCCTGTGTAGTGTTCTTGTTTGGCCACCCCTCTTTTAATTTGCTGTTCTCGCAGTCTGGCCATGGTTGTAGATTCACAGTCATCACTTGGTTCACGCAAAAGTCTTACTTCTCGTAGAGCATTCAGAATGTCAGCGTGGTCCATGGCGTGTCCGCCCTCCACAGCAGCCTCACCTGCGAGCTTTTCAGCCCGCTCATTTCCTTGTACTCCCGCATGCCCTGGCACGAAGATGAAACTAATCTTTGCCAGCCAAGACCGCTCCAGAGGCAGCAACCATTCTCTTCGGATCGACCCCTCCTCTATCCTGTTTATCATGTTCATTGAGTCGCTAAGGAAACATGCCCTAGTGAATGTCTGTGTCTCGAGCCATGTTATTGCTTTACTTACTGCCATGACTTCCATAGTCAGGCTACTTGTGGTTTCAGTGAAAGCACCAGAGTCCTCCTTCACAATTCTCCCTCCGGCCCGAGCCGTAAAGGCCCATGAGCTTCTCACATGTCGGACGACCGACCCATCTGTGTAGATGACAGTATCACCGTCTAGCGAATTCTCGAAAATCAACGCTTGTACTTCAGCCTCCACAGCAGCCGGATTTTCTTGTCTGCATTTTCTATCTAGTTGGATGCAAACTGAAAAGGATGTGCAGAAATCTGTTGGCACTTGTACCCACTCCTCGCCAGGTTCTAAGTCCTCAAGTGAACACACCTGTTGAAGAATGTCTTCGGCTTGACCCATCCACGACCGTCCTCTTTTTAACCTGCTGCCCTTCACCTTCATAATTTCACTATGCAGTGGATGTTGTGTGTTTGCGTTAACTCTGAGGTAGGCGCGTGCTCTGCAAACTTGTATTCTGTCTTCAATGGTTGGAAGTTTTACTTTGTTTAATACATATGTTTGTAATGTTCTTCTTTGGGCAATCAGAGACGGGCAATGTAAGGCATATACAGTCAGAGAAGGACAGTGTAGATCAAGGACAGTCAGAATAGTGGTTGTAGAGCAGAGACAGTTAAGAGAAGGACAGTGTAGAGCAAGGACAGTCAGAGAAGGACAGTGTAGAACAGGGGCCGAAAGTCTGAATTAAAAGCTCATTGTGTGGGCGTCATCAAAGGTGGAAAAAGTGTCCTAGTGGCACGAAATGGAATATTGCTTGGACAGCAAATCCATTATGTGGAAAGTCTGAATCGAAAGCTCAGTGTGGATGCCGTCTGCAGGTTGCATTCTTCTGGTTTCCGAAGGAACAACCTGTGGTGAACGGAAGGCCAAATATACGGAAATGAGGCTAAGCAGCCATGTGCAGGATGTGACGATTCCTTGGGTGAGCCCAGTACCCAGTACCAGAGCACTGTGTGTCGGCTCTGCAATTATGGAAACCTCCTTGGTTGGCGGGGAATACCCATGGTCTGTCCCTGCCTTCCTTTGAGGGCTGACTGGGATGTCTTTGACTGTTCTAAATGGGCCAGCTGGGATGGGGGATAACACCACAACAGTGTCAAACGTCTTACGAAACCCCCGGGAAGGTTAACCCGGTCAATGAATGCACGCAGAAGTCGGATGTGTCAGCCTAATGGCGCAAGAACGCAGCTCTGCTGTAAACAGGCACAACGCAATCACATCCAAAAAAACTCTCCACATGAACGCAGAAGAAGAAGAAGAAGAAGAAGAAGAAGAAGAAGAAGAACATAGGCAGTATCAGAAGGACAGTATAGAGCAGATGCAGCCAGAGAAGGACAGTATAGAGCAAGGATAGTCAGAAAACTTTTTGTAGAGCAGAGACAGTTCAGAGAAGGACAATGTAGATCAGGGACAGTTCAGAGAAGGATAGTTTAGAGCAGCCAGAGTCAGAGAAGGAAAATGTAGATCAGAGACAGTCAGAGAAGAAGAGTGTAGAGTTTTACCATGAGACATGAGAATTTAGAGGAGAATGTCAAGGGGGAGAGGAGGTTCAGATTGACTGTCTTATTGACAGTTATCACCAGGCAGCTTGGCTAGAAATGATACATGTAAAGTCAACTAGATGTTTTGGTGGAGAAGTTAGCTATTAAGAGCCAAAAGAATAGTAAAACATATTTTAAGCAAGGCACACAGAGAAGTGTAAAGAAAGCACAAACTTGAGGTAAAGTACTTTTTAATAAGGCTAAACTATTTCACAAAATCCTATTTCAAAATGCTCCAAGCTACCTTTGACCATTGCTCAAATATAACACAAGACATAGTGAACGACTACATATACTTCATATGTGTGCTATTGCCTGTGCATGTAATATCTGGACGACCAGAATAAATCTCATGTGTATTCCATTTCACGCTGTCTCGACAATTTGTTCTCAAGTTTACAGTTGTTGCCAATTATTAATGAGCCAAGGATACTATAGTGTGAGTCAAGGAGATAAGACATGGCTGTAAGTTAAGACGACTTGCATTATAGCAGACGTGGTTGCGGCCTTGTGGGAGCACGTGTACACCTCAGAGGAGCAAATGGATCACCATAGTCTGGTAAGAATGAGACAGCGAGGTGTGACGAGGGGATCTGGTCGACACTCAGAGGAAAGGCGAGACGGACATATAATCAGATTGCTACTGGAACTATTAGTGTTGGAACTCTTCGCTGGCTGCTGAGGATGGGGACGGAGCGCTTATGGGAATGTCCCGAATGCTGTGATGTCGGTTCCTAAATCAATCAATCAATCAATCATATACTTCATGTCCCTAAACCTAGGATAGACTGATATAAAACTAGCTTAGCATACTCTGCTGCTCAGTTGTGGAACAATTTTCCACAAGAAATCGAGGACACCACCAATCACTGTACATACAGTTGCACCTGTTTGAACACTACCTCAGTACAGGCTACATGCCCCCTAAAAAAACCCAATAATAATGGAAAATTGTCTCAAACGACAACTAGCCAATAAACATTCCCAAATGTTTGGTACGTTACACTTTCCTTAGGTATTTTGAATGCCCATGTTAAACATTGCTTCAGTGAGTCATCTGTTATTGATTATTTTTAATGCGTTTTAATGCTTATTGTTCATTTGTTGTCTGAGATTAGCTTCATAAGTGATGTTGAATGAAATAATGTAAAAGAGGAAAAGAGAAGGGCAGAATGTGAGACGGACCTGCGTGCCCAGTTCTTAACCCTTTGAAAATAAAGTTTGTTTGTTCGTTCGTTCGTACTTGTGCTAGATATGCTCCTTAGCTAGAGGACAGTCAGTGCCTACAGTGTTGTTGACAGCCTCAGATAGGAAGTGTAAGTTAGGTAGTGAGGAAGAGAGGTAACATGTAGCTGCATTGGTAAAACTCCATATCTAGACAACCCAACACCAATGATCAGTGTAGGTGTAGACTTGTATGTTGTTTGTCCATCAAGAATGATGATGACCATTCATTTCATCCAGTGGGGTTGAAGGTGTGGAGCCGTGAGTTCTAAGATGGCTGGTAAGGCCTATTTTGGCTTGAAATGTTCTTTGACAATGTGGACAACGAATGCTTGACGTTTCTGGAGGATTTCCTGCAGTGGTTTTTCTGTCCTGCCTTTTCTTCACAGCTCGTGACTGCACCCTTGTGTAATGATGCACACTACAAATTTTGGTCTCTGGCTGCAGTCTCCCAGGTGTCATGATGAATTCCAAAAGCATTCAGAGAGATTTTCAGAGTGTCTTTAAAGCATTTCCTCTGGCCGCCTTGGGAGCGTTTACCACAACGCAGTTCGCCTTAAAAAATTTGTTTAGGAACCTGTGATCTGGCATGCAAGTTAAGTGACCAGCCCAGCGAATCTGATTCTTCATTAGTAGAGTGTGGATACTGGGCATGAACACTCTTTCTAGGAATTCAGTGTCTGAGATCTTGCCTTGCCATTTAATCTTCAGTAGCTTCCTAAGGCAGACTGTTTGGAAGTGGTTTGATTTCCTAGCGTGTCACTGATAAACAGTTCAGGTTTCACAAGCATATAGCAGTGTTGATAAAACAACTGCTTTGTAGACTTTTAGCTTTGTTTGCAGGCTTATTCCAGTTCTGTCCCATACATTCTTGTACAGTCTGCCAAAAGCCGCGCTGGCCTTGGAGATTCTTGCATTCACTTCGTCATCAATTGTGGCAGCTTGTGACACAGTGCTGCCAAGATAGGTGAATTTGTCCACAACACTTAGTCTATGACCATTCACTTTGATATTTGGCACAGTGTGATTATTCCCTGGAGCTGGCTGGTACATAATTACAGTCTTCTCCAAGTTGATATTGAGCCCAAAGTTGGCACAGGCATGTGAGAAAGCTGAAACATTGTGTTGCATGTCTGCCTCTGAGTTGTCATATAGAGCACAATCATCAGCAAACAGGAGCTCTCTGTTAATGTTTGTTTTAGCTTTCAGCCTTCTGAGATTGAATAATATGGAATAGAGAGAAAAAGCAGCGGCTGCAGCAGGATATAACAATATGAAATGGAAACAAATAGGTATTTTAAACTCCTGCGAGAAAAAACGAACTAAACATCAACAAACGTTGCACATACCTTACAAGGAGATCCACGTGTCGCGAAATACAGGTGAAAAATCCGAAATCAGATTTTTCACCTGTATTTCGCGACACGTGGATCTCCTTGTAAGGTATGTGCAATGTTTGTTGATGTTTAGTTCGTTTTTTCTCGCAGGAGTTTAAAATACCTATTTGTTTCCATTTCATATTGAGATTGAATAACTTTCTATCCATGCGGTAGTTGATTTCTATTCCAATGTCGTTGTTCTCGAAGGCATTCGTCAACATAGCTGAAAACATGAGGCTGAACAGTGTTGTGCCAGGACACATCCTTGCTTCACCCCATTGGTGACAGGAAAGGGCTCACCAGTTCACCATTTTCCTGTACTCTTGCCTGTATACCATCATGAAATAGCTGCACTATTTGGACAAACTTTTGTGGACAGCCATATTTTGCATAATCTTCCACAATCCTTCTCTGCTGACTGTATGAAAAGCCTTGGTAAGGTCAATGAAAGTGAAGAACATTTTCAGCGAAAATCATGTCACCAGTTCCTCGTTCTTTTCTGAAGCCACATTGACTCTCAGGAAGAAGACCTTGATCGAGATGGGCCATGAGGCGGTTGAGAAGAATTCTAATGAGTATCTTCCCTGCAATTGAAAGCAAGGAGATGCCTCGGTGGTTGTCACAGAATTGGCGGTTTCCTTTACGTTTGTAAAGGTGGACTATTGACGTGTCCTTGAAATCTTATGGCATGGTCTCGTTCACCCATATGTTTGTAAAGACTTGGTGAAGCTGCTCTGTTAGGACCGGCCCACCTGCCTTGTATATCTCTGCTCGGATAGAGTCAGGACCAGATGCCTGGCTGCTGGAGAGTTGCTGGATGGCTTTGTTTACTTCCACTATGGTTGGCAGGTCATCAAGTGTATCATTGCATTTAAGATGTTGCTGAAATGATCTGCCCAGTGTTGAAGGATTTCTTTCTTATCAGTGACCAATGTTCCCCCATCTGCAGTGAAGAGGGGAACTATGCCTGGTGATGTAGGACCATAGAACGCTTTCAGTGAGTCGTAGAAGTTTTTCATATCATGTCTGTCAGCAAAGCCTTGAATTTCATCAGCTATGCTGCTCAGCCAGGAGTCCCGCATGTGCCGAAGTTTCTGCTGCACTACTCTCTGAATGTTCTTGAAGGCATTTTTTTAAGTGTTGACTTCGGGTCATTTAAATGTGCCTTGAGGAGAAGATATTTCTCGGCCAGCGATTGGTTGAGGAGAAGATATTTCTCGGCCAGGAATTGGTTGATGTCTTCGGACTTGTATAGTGCAGCACTGTCACCGAAATTTGGCTGTGAATATCCTCTGCCAGTTTGTTGTATGCGCTTTACACGAGGTCACAATCAACCCCAGCATTTACTGGCTGGTTGTGTTTGTCTAGGTAATTTTGTGTTCAGTAACCAATGTTCCCCCATCTGCAGTGAGGAGGGGAACTATGCCGGGTGATGTAGGACCATAGACCGCTTTCAGTGAGTCGTAGAAGTTTTTCATATCATGCTGGTTCACTGGTTCAGTGTTCTGTTTTGTGTCCACTGCTTTCTGAATGGATAGTGTTGATACCATTGTGAACTGAATTGACTACCCCTAAGCCATATATTATGAAACATGTTCATAGACCACAGTTTCAAGTAGATATCATATCATGAAACATGTTAATTCAGAAACCACTGTTTTCACCGATCAGTTGTGAACAAGTAAAGTAAAGGCTGCATTGTACATACCTTGAGGGAACTTAAATGTGCTACTTTGTAATTATCAACATTCATGCAAACATTCCACTTTGATGTTTCAACTGTGTAATTATCAACATTCATGCAAACATTCCACTTTGATGTTTCAACTGTGTAATTATCAACATTCATGCAAACATTCCACTTTGATGTTTCAACTGTGTAATTATCAACATTCATGCAAACATTCCACTTTGATGTTTCAACTGTAATTATCAACATTCATGCAAACATTCCACTTTGATGTTTTAACTGTGTAATTATCAACATTCATGGAAACATTTCACTTTGATGTTTCAACTGTGTAATTATCAACATTCATGCAAACATTTCACTTTGATGTTTCAACTGTAATTATCAACATTCATGCAAACATTCCACTTTGATGTTTCAACTGTGTAATTATCAACATTCATGCAAACATTTCACTTTGATGTTTCAACTGTAATTATCAACATTCATGCAAACATTCCACTTTGATGTTTCAACTGTGTAATTATCAACATTCATGCAAACATTCCACTTTGATGTTTCAACTGTGTAATTATCAACATTCATGCAAACATTCCACTTTGATATTTCAGCTGTGTAATTATCAACATTCATGCAAACATTCCACTTTGATGTTTCAACTGTGTAATTATCAACATTCATGCAAACATTCCACTTTGATGTTTCAACTGTGTAATTATCAACATTCATGCAAACATTCCACTTTGATGTTTCAACTGTGTAATTATCAACATTCATGCAAACATTCCACTTTGATGTTTCAACTGTGTAATTATCAACATTCATGCAAACATTCCACTTTGATATTTCAGCTGTGTAATTATTAACATTCATGCAAACATTCCACTTTGATGTTTCAACTGTGTAATTATCAACATTCATGCAAACATTCCACTTTGATGTTTCAACTGTGTAATTATCAACATTCATGCAAACATTCCTCTTTGATGTTTCATCTGTAATTATCATCATTCATGCAAACATTCCACTTTGATGTTTTAACTGTGTAATTATCAACATTCATGGAAACATTTCACTTTGATGTTTCAACTGTGTAATTATCAACATTCATGCAAACATTTCACTTTGATGTTTCAACTGTAATTATCAACATTCATGCAAACATTCCACTTTGATGTTTCAACTGTGTAATTATCAACATTCATGCAAACATTCCACTTTGATATTTCAACTATGAATTATCAACATTCATGCAAACATTCCACTTTGATGTTTCAACTATGTAATTATCAACATTCATGCAAACATTCCACTTTGATGTTTCAACTCTGTAATTATCAACATTCATGCAAACATTCCACTTTGATGTTTCAGCGTTGTAATCTGTAATTATCAACATTCATGCAAACATTCCACTTTGATGTTTTAACTCTGTAATTATCAACATTCATGCAAACATTCCACTTTGATGTTTCATGTCTCAATTTTCTGGGGGGCTTAGGTTCTTAGTGAATGCCAACAAGGATTCTGATTTGCGTAAGTGGGCAACGGAAGGCCTGGCTTATCTCACCTTGGATGCCGAGGTCAAGGAGGAATTGGTCAATGATGAGGCCGCACTCAAATCTATCTTTGATCTTGCCAGGGTAGGCTATCTTAAAACTATTATCATGTGGATATAGATGGCAAGCTCATTGTCTGAGAACATGGTTCTAACCATAGATGCCCAGAATATATGTGTCATGTGGATATAGATGGCAAGCTCATTGTCTGAGAACATGGTTCTAACCATAGATGCCCAGAATATATGTGTCATGTGGATATAGATGGCAAGCTCATTGTCTGAGAACATGGTTCTAACCATAGATGCCCAGAATATGTGTGTCTTGTGGATATAGATGGCAAGCTCATTGTCTGAGAACATGGTTCTAACCATAGATGCCCAGAATATGTGTGTCTTGTGGATATAGATGGCAAGCTCATTGTCTGAGAACATGGTTCTAACCATAGATGCCCAGAATATGTGTGTCTTGTGGATATAGATGGCAAGCTCATTGTCTGAGAACATGGTTCTAACCATAGATGCCCAGAATATGTGTGTCTTGTACAGGAGATGGTCAATATAGTCTGCTAATATGTGTGTCTTGTACAGGAGATGGTCAATATAGTCTGCTAATATGTGTGTCTTGTACAGGAGATGGTCAATATAGTCTTCTAATATGTGTGTCTTGTACAGGAGATGGTCAATATAGTCTGCTAATATGTGTGTCTTGTACAGGAGATGGTCAATATAGTCTGCTAATATGTGTGTCTTGTACGGGAGATGGTCAATATAGTCTGCTAATATGTGTGTCTTGTACAGGAGATGGTCAATATAGTCTGCTAATATGTGTGTCTTGTACAGGAGATGGTCAATATAGTCTGCTAATATGTGTGTCTTGTACAGGAGATGGTCAATATAGTCTGCTAATATGTGTGTCTTGTACAGGAGATGGTCAATATAGTCTGCTAATATGTGTGTCTTGTACAGGAGATGGTCAATATAGTCTGCTAATATGTTGTCTTGTTCAGGAGATGGTCAATATAGTCTGCTAATATGTGTGTCTTGTACAGGAGATGGTCAATATAGTCTGCTAATATGTGTGTCTTGTACAGGAGATGGTCAATATAGTCTGCTAATATGTGTGTCTTGTACAGGAGATGGTCAATATAGTCTGCTAATATGTGTGTCTTGTACAGGAGATGGTCAATATAGTCTGCTAATATGTGTGTCTTGTACAGGAGATGGTCAATATAGTCTGCTAATATGTGTGTCTTGTACAGGAGATGGTCAATATAGTCTGCTAATATGTGTGTCTTGTACAGGAGATGGTCAATATAGTCTGCTAATATGTGTGTCTTGTACAGGAGATGGTCAATATAGTCTGCTAATATGTGTGTCTTGTACAGGAGATGGTCAATATAGTCTGCTAATATGTGTGTCTTGTACAGGAGATGGTCAATATAGTCTGCTAATATGTGTGTCTTGTACAGGAGATGGTCAATATAGTCTGCTAATATGTGTGTCTTGTACAGGAGATGGTCAATATAGTCTGCTAATATGTGTGTCTTGTACAGGAGATGGTCAATATAGTCTGCTAATATGTGTGTCTTGTACAGGAGATGGTCAATATAGTCTGCTAATATGTGTGTCTTGTACAGGAGATGGTCAATATAGTCTGCTAATATGTGTGTCTTGTACAGGAGATGGTCAATATAGTCTGCTAATATGTGTGTCTTGTACAGGAGATGGTCAATATAGTCTGCTAATATGTGTGTCTTGTACAGGAGATGGTCAATATAGTCTGCTAATATGTGTGTCTTGTACAGGAGATGGTCAATATAGTCTGCTAATATGTGTGTCTTGTACAGGAGATGGTTAATATAGTCTGCTAATATGTGTGTCTTGTACAGGAGATGGTCAATATAGTCTGCTAATATGTGTGTCTTGTACAGGAGATGGTCAATATAGTCTGCTAATATGTGTGCCTTGTACAGGAGATGGTCAATATAGTCTGCTAATATGTGTGTCTTGTACAGGAGATGGTCAATATAGTCTGCTAATATGTGTGTCTTGTACAGGAGATGGTCAATATAGTCTGCTCATATGTGTGTCTTGTACAGGAGATGGTCAATATAGTCTGCTAATATGTGTGTCTTGTACAGGAGATGGTCAATATAGTCTGCTAATATGTGTGTCTTGTACAGGAGATGGTCAATATAGTCTGCTAGTATGTGTAGACCATGTCATGAACACTTGCTGCTGCTTGTGACCTCCTGAATAATAATAGTCTTCTAAGATTTCTTGTGATATTTCAGATATTAGTCTTTCATTTCTAGTGATATTTCAGATATTAGTCTTTCATTTCTTGTGATATTTCAGATATTAGTCTTTCATTTCCAGTGATATTTCAGTCTTCCATTTCTAGTGACATTTCATATATGTCTTCCATTTCTAGTGATATGTCATATATTAATATTCCATTTCTAGTGATATATCAGATATTAGTCTTCCATTTATAGTGATATTTCAGATATTAGTCTTCCATTTCTACTGATATTTCAGAGTTTAGTCTTCCATTTCTAGTGATATTTCAGATGTTAGTCTTCTATTTCCAGTGATATTTCTGATATTAGTCTTCCATTTCTAGTGATATTTCAGATATGTATTCTACTTCTTCTTATATTTCAGATTTTGGTCTTCCATTTCTAGTGATATTTCAGACATTAGTCTTCTATTTCTTGTTATATTTCCAATTTTAGTCTTCCATTTCTGGATTTCTAGTCTTCCATTTCATTACTTTTCCAAGAAAAAGCAACTTAAGCCATGAATTACATCGGACATGTTAGAATTAATAAAACAACGAAGGGAACTGAAACAGAAGAGAGGTGAATCCGATAACAGCAGGATGAAGTATAAATCTTTAACTCGAGAAATAAGAAAGAACACAAGAAAAGAAAAAAAACAATATATTCAAGATTGCTGTACCAGAATAGAGCAATATCAAAGACTGGAAGAGATTACGAAATGTTCAAAGAAATGAAGTTATTGACAAGAAATGTTCAACCTCAATTGAATGTTATCTGTGACAAGTTGGGAAATACCTTAACAGAATCTAGACAAATTCTAGAAATATGGCAGGAGTACTGCAGTGGAATGTATGATATGAGTATCAGTGAGGATATGAATGAGATACATTAGCCAACGACAGCAGAGACAGAACCTGAACCCTCATTAGATGAAATTGCATGGGCAATAAAGAACCTGAAGAATGGTAAATCACCTGGATGTGATGAGATACCAGCTGAACTAATTAAAGCGGGAGGGGAAGAAAGCATACACATCTATCACGAATTATGTAAAAAGATATAGAAATCTGGTATATGGCCAAAAGATTGGAAGAGAACTATCTTCATTCCAATACCAAAAAAGGGCAACCTGAAATTATGCACCAACTATAGAACTGTTGCCCTGATCAGTCATGCAAGTAAAATTCTACTAAAAGTCATAATGGGAAGACTTGGTAAGAAAATGGAAGAAGAGATTAACGTGGTTCAAGCTGGATTTAGACAAGGAAGAGGAACAAGAGATCACATTCTCAACATGCGTTTAATAGAGAAGTGCAGAGAATTTAATGTAAACCTATTCTCATGTTTTGTGGATTATTCAAAGGCATTTAACTGTGTACAACATCAGAAACTTTGGGAAATCATGAGGAATATGGGCTTTCTATCACATGTAGTACAACGCATAATGCTCTACCTAGACCAACAAGCAGCGGTTAGAATAGATGGCGAGATATCAGACTGGTTTGACATCAAGCAAGGAGTCCGTCAGGGATGTGTGCTGTCCCCATATTTGTTTAACATGTACACCGAAAATATAATGAGAAATGTAAGAGATGATATAAACAGCTATATGATGCCCTAAATATCGATGGTCTTGACATACCAGAGATTCGGTATGCTGATGATACAGTATTGCTTTCAACAACACAGAATGGTATAGAAAACCTAATAGCCTCAACCCAATTGAATAGTGAAAATCACAACTTATATCTTAACATAGCAAAAACAAAGATAATGCATACAGATAAAACTACTATGGAGAAAGAAATATATGTTAATGAGGAAAAATTGGAGTGGTGGAAAATTTTGAATATCTTGGGTCATTGATTAGCAACAACGGTGACACAATGAAAGAAATTAAACGACGACTATCAATTGATCTTCAAAGACTAAAACAACTGAATAAATTATGGAGTGGGACAGACAGAACTACAAAAATTAGATTTTTAAGAGCATGCATCTTTCCCATTGCAACATACGCCTGTGAGACCTGGACACTTACTAAACAAGCTGAACAGCGCATAAATGCATTTGAATATAAATGTTATAGACGAGTTCTAAGAATATCTTGGGTAAAGAAAAGAACAAATGCATCCACACTTCAAGAGCTGAATATTGAAGAAGGTTGGCTATTAAAGACAATAAAACAAAGAAAATTGAAATATTTTGGTCACTTGAAACGTCATGAAAGTTTGGAGAGAACAATAATGGAGGGGTATATGCCTGGAAAGAGAGGAAGAGGAAGGCCAAAGAGAAGATGGGTGCAGGATGTGGCGGATGATCTCCAGATGGGTGTATTGGACACGGGACATCTTGCTTGTGATCGAGAGGTTTTCTGGAAGGTTGTTATGGGAGTGAGGTTCTGCAAAGGACATTCTACTGAATGAATGAATGAATTTCTGGTGATATTTCAGAAAGTAATCTTCCATTTCTGTTGCACATTGGGAGCAAGTCGCCGCTGAATGTGTTGCGTGGAGAGTAACTATCAGAAATGGAATAAAGACAAAGGAGAAAATGATTGCAGATAGGTCACACATTGAGCGCGTGAGATGTAAGATGGTGCGTGATGGTGAAAATTACCATGTGTTCACATGCATCCATTATGGACAAACATTTACAGCTCAAATTGGTATGATCAGTCACACTTGCTCCCGCCATGGGTTGTAGTTATTATGCCATTTTGAAGCACAATGTAACAAACTATTGTCTGTCAAGACAGCAAGCTGCCAATGCATAGTCTTCCATTTCTAGTGATATTTTAGATATTAGTCTTCCATTTCTGGTGATATTTAAGATATTAGTCTTCCATTTCTAGTGATATTTTAGATATTAGTCTTGCATTTCTAGTGGTATTTCATAAATTAGTCTTCCATTTCTGGTGATATTTCCGATTTTAGTCTTCCATTTCTTGTGATATTTCAGATATTAGTCTTCCATTTCTAGTGATATTATAGATATTAGTCTTCCATTTCTAGTGATATTTCAGATATTAGTCTTCCATTTCTAGTGATATTTTATATATTAGTCTTCCATTTCTAGTGATATTTTATATATTAGTCTTCCATTTCTAGTGATATTTTATATATTAGTCTTCCATTTCTAGTGATATTTTATATATTAGCCTTCTGTTTCTAGTGATATTTTATATATTAGCCTTCTGTTTTTAGTGATATTTCAGATATTAGTCTTCCATTTCTAGTGATATTTTAGATATTAGTCTTGCATTTCTAGTGGTATTTCATAAATTAGTCTTCCATTTCTGGTGATATTTCAGATTTTAGTCTTCCATTTCTTGTGATATTTCAGATATTAGTCTTCCATTTCTAGTGATATTATAGATATTAGTCTTCCATTTCTAGTGATATTTCAGATATTAGTCTTCCATTTCTAGTGATATTTTATATATTAGTCTTCCATTTCTAGTGATATTTTATATATTAGTCTTCCATTTCTAGTGATATTTTATATATTAGTCTTCCATTTCTAGTGATATTTTATATATTAGTCTTCCATTTCTACTGATATTTCAGATATTAGTCTTCCATATCTTGTGATATTACAGATATTATTCCATCTTCCATTTCTTCCATGATTAGTCTTCCATATCTTGCGATATTTCAGGCATTCGTCTTCCATTTCTAGTGATATTTCAGATATTAGTCTTCCATTTCTACTGATATTTCAGATGTTGGTCTTCCATTTCTACTGATATTTAAGATATTAGTCTTCCATTTCTTGTGATATTTTGAATATTAGTCGTTCATTTCTTGTGATATTTCAGATATTAGTCTTCTATTTCTAGTGATATTTCATATATTACTCTTCTATTTGTAGTGATATTTAAGATATTAGTCTGTGATTTCTAGTGATATTTCAAATATTAGTCCTTCATGTCTAGATCATTTCAGATATATAAGCCTTCCATTTCTAGTGAGCTATCAGATGATAATCTTCCATTTCTGTTTCTGTCACATAATCTTTCATTAATTTTTCTGTCCATTAGAAGATAATCTTCCATTTTTGTGTGTCCATCAGGTGATAATCTTCCATTTATTTGTGTCCATCAGGTGATAATCTTCCATTTATGTTTCCATCTGGTGATAATCTTCCATTTATGCATGTCTGTGAGATGAGAATCTTCGATTTATGTGTGTCTATCGGATGATAATCTTCCATTTATCTGTTTCTGTGTGTCTGACAGATGATAATCTTCCATTTCTATGTGTCTGACAGATGATAATCTTCCATTTCTGTGTGGCCACCAGAAAATATTGTTATTATTTCTGTGTCAATCAGGTGATAATCTTCCATTTCTGTGTCGGTCAGATGATAATCTTCCATTTCTATGTGTCTGTCAGATTATAATCTTCATTTCTGTGTGGCAACCAGAAGGTATCGTTATTATTTCTATGTCCATCAGATAATAATCTACCTTTTCTGTGTTTCTGTCACATGATAATCGTTTATGTATGTGTTTCTGTTATATGATAATCTTCCATTTCTGTGTGTCAGATAATAATCTTCCATTTTTATGTTTATGTTACATAGTAATCATTTGTTTCTGTGTCTATAAGCAGATAATCTTCTAATTCTGTGTATCTGTCAGATGATAATCTTCCATTTCTGCGTCCATCAGATGATAATCTACCTTTTCTGTGTGTCTGTCGGATAATAATCTACCTTTTCTGTGTTTCTGTGTTTCTGTCACATGATAATCGTTTATGTATGTGTTTCTATTTTATGATAATCTTCCAGTTCTGTGTGACTATGAGATGATAATCTTCCATTCATATGTCTACGAGATGATAATTTTCCATTTATGTGTGTTCATCAGGTGATCAGCTTCCATTTATGTGTGTCCATCAGATGATAATCTTCCATTTATGTGTCCATCAGATGATAATCTTCCATTTCTGTGCATTTGTAAGATGATAATCTTCCATTTCTATGCATTTGTCAGATGATAATCATTGATGTCTGTGTGTCAATCAGGAGATAATCTTCCATTTCTGTGAGTCCACCAGATGATAATCTTCCATTTATGTGTCCATCAGATGATAATCTTCCATTTCTGTGTGTTTGTCAGATGACAATCTTCTATTTATGTGTCCATCAGATGATAATCTTCCATTTATGTGTATCTGTCAGATGACAATCTTCTATTTATGTGTCCATCAGATGATAATCTTCCATTTCTTTGTGTTTTTCAGATGACAATCTTTGATGTCTGTGTGTCTGTCAGATGTTTTTTAGTTTTAGTTTAGTTTAGTTTAGTCGATGAATCAACATCACGCACACGGGTGCAACCCATAAGTGCTCCGTTCTCCTCCTAACTCAAACCTGAGTCTGGAGAAACTCAGCTCAGTGCATGAACTCTGTAGCACCGGCGAGGATCCTGAAATACTTTGGGTAGATTTTTAACTCGAAATTATGCCCGGGCAGCTCCGTTAGGCTACTCTTTTTCAATTTCTAACTGCCAAGGGATTTTTTGCGTGTGCAGCAATACACATGGGCATCCAATCTCACTACCCAGAGACCAGGGGAAATTTTATTACTAGAAGTCCACGAGAAAAAATCCCGGTCATCACCGGGGCTTGAACCTGGGACCTCCAGCACTTGAGGCGGAAACACCATACCTCGAGACCACACAGCCCCCGTCTGTCAGATGATAATCTTCCATTTCTGTGTATTTTTCAGATGATAATCTTCCATTTCTGTGTATTTTTCAGGTGATAATCTTCCATTTCTATGTGGACACCAGAAGATATTGTTATAATTTCTATGTCCATCAGATAATAATCTATCTTTTCTGTGTGTCTGTCAGATCTACCTTTTCTGTGTTTCTGTTACATGATAATCGTTTATGTATTTGTTTCTATTATATGATAATCTTCCATTTCTGTGTGTCAGATAATAATCTTCCATTTCTGTGTTTTTGTCACATGATAATCTTTCATTTTTGTGTCCGCCAGGTGATAATCTTATATTTCTTTTTATCTGTCAGATGATAATTTTCTATTTCTGTGTGTCCATCAGATGATAGTCTTTCATTTCTGTGTATCAATCAGGTGATGATCTTTCATTTTTATTTTATCTGTCAGATGACAATCTTCCATTTATATGTGTCAGAAAGATGATAATCTTCCCTTTCTGAGAGGCCACCAGAAGATATTGTTATTGTGTTTATGTCCATCAGATAATCTTTCATGTCTGTGTTTCTATTATATGATAATCTTCTATTTCTGTGTCTATCAAATGATAATCTTCCATTTCTGTGTGTCTGTCAGATAATAATCTACATTTTCTGTATTTCTGTCACATGATAATTATGTATGTGCTTCTATTATATGATAGTCTTCCATTTATGTGTATCTGTCAGATGATAATCTTCTATTTCTGTGTATCTGTCAGATGATAATCTTCTATTTCTGTGTATCTGTCAGATGATAATCTTCTATTTCTGTGTATCTGTCAGATGATAATCTTCCATTTCTGTGTATCTGTCAGATGATAATCTTCCATTTCTGTGTATCTGTCAGATGATAATCTTCTATTTCTGTGCGCCCATCAGATGATAATCTTCCATTTCTGTGTATCTGTGAGATGATAATCTTCCATTCCCGTTTACCTGTCCAATGATAATCTTCCATTTCCATGTATCTGTGAGATGATAATCTTCCATAACCAGTGAGTTTTGAGCTGGAGCATGTATATGTTTGACAGACAGCTGATCGTAACACCACATATGTATATGTGTAATGTTTGACAGACAGCTGATCGTAACACCACATATGTATATGTGTAATGTTTGACAGACAGCTGATCGTAACACCACATATGTATATGTGTAATGTTTGACAGACAGCTGATCGTAACACCACATATGTATATGTGTATTGTTTGACAGACAGCTGATCGTAACACCACATATGTATATGTGTAATGTTTGACAGGCAGCTGATCGTAACACCACATATGTATATGTGTAATGTTTGACAGACAGCTGATCGTAACACCACATATGTATATGTGTAATGTTTGACAGGCAGCTGATCGTAACACCACATATGCATCTGTGACTGTACTGGTGAACTGTAGTAACAGCTATGACAAGCAAGAGATCATGCCCGAACTCAAGGAGCTGGCCAAGTTTGCTAAACAACATGTTCCAGAAGAACACACTAAGGTAGTGCATTTATATGTACATGTTTATGTATGTGCATCTGTGTTGTCTTTGACCATATGTAGTCTGTGATCATGTCTGTCCATGTTGTGTTTATGTTGTAACCATATGTAGTGTGTGATCATGTATGTCCATGTTGTGTATGATCTTGTATGTCCATGTTGTGTTTATGTTGTAACCATATGTAGTGTGTGATCATGTATGTCCATGTTGTGTTTATGTTGTAACTATATGTAGTGTGTGATCATGTCTGTCCATGTTGTGTATGATCTTGTATGTCCATGTTGTGTTTATGTTGTAACCATATGTAGTGTGTGATCATGTATGTCCATGTTGTGTATGATCTTGTATGTCCATGTTGTGTTTATGTTGTAACTATATGTAGTGTGTGATCATGTATGTCCATGTTGTGTATGATCTTGTATGTCCATGTTGTGTTTATGTTATAACCATATGTAGTGTGTGATCATGTATGTCCATGTTGTGTATGATCTTGTATGTCCATGTTGTGTTTATGTTGTAACTATATGTAGTGTGTGATCATGTATGTCCATGTTGTGTTGTGTTGTAACTATATGTAGTGTGAGTCAATCCCTGGTTGGTGAACTGGATAGCAGCCGTCCTGCACTCTCGTCGGGTTGCTCTCCGTCTGGGCGCATGGACCTCAGAGCCACATATGTTAACCCCAGGACTGCCACAGGGATCTGCAGTCTCACCGGTGCTCTTTAATGTGTATACGAGCAAGATTGCAAACCTAGAAGCACCAGGGGTTGGAAGAATACTAACATTTGCAGATGATATTCTTGCATATAGGCAGGGGAGAGATAGGGAGCAAACAGCCCAGGAGTTACAGGCGACAGTAGATAAAGTGATTGGCTGGTGCACAGAAATGAGGGCTGTCATCCACCCGGAAAAGGCGGCTGTTTTGTGGTGCTCTCTGGACAACAGGATTGTAAGAGCTGATGTCCCAAGCCTCGCGATAGATGGTAGAAATGTCAGCAGAGAGAACAAACTGAAGTATCTGGGGATCACATTTGACAGGAGCTTATCCTTTAAGGACCATGTGGAGACGGTCGTGACAAGATCTCAAAAGGGACTCAATGCACTTAAAACTATGGCTGCAATGGACATAGAGCAGAGAATGCTTCTCACACTATACCAGCACTTGATCCTCTCAGTAATTGATTATGGATTAGGTCTGCTCACTGTCTCAGAGAGTCAGCTGTTGAAGTTAGAGCGCATACAGAATGAAGCTATGCGGGTCATTCTGGGATGCACTAGAGACACCCCAGTAGTGTGTATGCGTTACATCCTTGGTCTGCCGACTGTTGCTGGTAGGCTTAAGGTGATGCAGGCGAAGGCATACCTCAGAGTAGCTGCAGACACAAACCACCCACTGCATGAGGCGCTGGACGCAGTTAAGGGTCAGCGACTTATAAGAGGAAAATCATGGATGGCTCAGGCGGAGGATACGATCAGACAGGTGTGCCCCTTGGAGAACATTAGGCGTGGAGAGAAGTGGGTCAGAGTGCCAGCGGAGCAGTCAGACTTGTGCAGAGTTATAATCACATTAAGCAGGGAGTGGCCAGCAGGGGCCACAGAAGTGGAAATCCAGCAACTAATTCAGGACAATGCTCACTCGAGTGATGTGATTATCTACACAGATGGTTCGGTGTCAAGAGGTGAGAGAAGTGGCTGGGGGTTCATAGCCAAAGCTAATGGTCGATGTTTGGGGCAGGAGAGCCTGGCATATGATACCACAACATCCAGCTTAAGAATGGAAGTGGTTCCATCGTGATTATAACTGACTCAGAAAGCATGCTGACGAGGGTGAGGACGGGCAGACTTCGTGCGGAGTGGCTTGCTTTGCTTCGGAGGTCACAGGTGACAAGCATCGCCTGGATCTTTTCTCCGGGGCATGCCGGTGTGCTGGGAAATGAACAGGGGGACAGATTGGCTGGCTCTGCAGAACTTGGTGGAGTATTGATACATGACAAGGTAGACGTGGTTGCGGCCTTGTGGGAGCACGTGCACACCTCGGAGGAGCAAATGGATTACCATGGTCTGGCAAGAATGAGACGAGGAGTGACGAAGGGCTCTGGCTGACGCTCAACGCTCAGAGGAAATGCGAGATGGACTTATAATCAGATTGCTACTGGTACTATTAGTGTTGGAACTCGTCGCTGGCTGCTGAGAATGGGGACGGGGGAATTATGGGAATGCCCCGAATGCTGTGATGTCGATTCCTAAATCAATCAATCAATCAATCTATATGTAGTGTGTGATCATGTCTGTCCATGTAGTGTGTGATCATGTCTGTCCATGTAGTGTGTGATCATGTATGTCCATGTTGTGTATGATCTTGTATGTCCATGTTGTGTTTATGTTGTAACTATATGTAGTGTGTGATCATGTATGTCCATGTTGTGTTTATGTTGTAACTATATGTACTGTGTGATCATGTATGTCCATGTTGTGTATGATCTTGTATGTCCATGTTGTGTTTATGTTGTAACTATATGTAGTGTGTGATCATGTATGTCCATGTTGTGTATGATCATGTATGTCCATGTTGTATTTATGTTGTAACTATATGTAGTGTGTGATCATGTATGTCCATGTTGTGTTTATGTTGTAACTATACTATATGTAGTGTGTGATCATGTATGTCCATGTTGTGTTTATGTTGTAACTATATGTAGTGTGTGATCATGTATGTCCATGTTGTGTTTGTGATGTAACTATATGTTGTGTGTGATCATGTATGTCCATGTTGTGTTTATGTTGTAACTATATGTAGTGTACGGGTAGCGGGGTAGGGGTATCCCCTATCAAAGGAGAAGTAAGGCACCTCCTTCCCTCCGCTAGCCTACGGGACACCCTTGGGCAAGGTGGAGTACCCATTTAGCCCCCCCCCCCCCCCCCCCTGATCAGGGTTATGTGAAGCCATGTGTGCAGGTGGTGGATGAAGATGGAGAGCAGCCGACAGATAGTTGTAGGTTATGGTCTTCACCTTCACAACGGTAGGCAGAGGATCTCTTTTTTGAGGAGACAATGGCTACGGTCACTGAACAGTATGGTCACTGCTAGGAAGGAAAGCAATGGCAAACTACCTTCTTTATAAATGCCAAGAAAATCATGTTGTGTGGACCACAATGTAATATACAAGTAAATGGGAATATTCTTCAACAAGTGAATAGGTACAATTATCTCGGAACAGTAATAACATCTGATGGGAGATGCCTTGAAGAGATTAGAACAAGAATCGCCATGTCTAAGGTAGCCTTTAGCAAGATGAAAAACGTACTGACCAATAAAAAGATGTCAATTGAAACGAGAAAAAGAGTGTTGAGGTGCTACATAGAACCTTACTTTTATATGGATCTGAAGCTTGGCCAATGAGCAGTCAAGCTGAAAAACATCTGATGGCTGTAGAAATGTGGTTTCTGAGGAAAATGCACAGAATACCATGGACAGCCAGAAAGACCAATGAACAGGTCCTTCAAGAAACAAACGAAGATCGTAAACTGATTAGAGACATTACACGCAGACAGTCAAAATTTTGTGGGCATGTTATGAGAAGAAATGAATTGGAGAACTTGGTGACAACTGGTAAGATCAAAGGGAACAGACCAAGAGGAAGACCTAGAAGCAAATACCTGGATGGCTTGGCCTCGTGGCATGGTCGAGACAGAAACACAGAGCTGATCCACGACTCTGGTGATTGAGTGAGATGGCAAAACATGACCGCCTACACTTACCGGCATGACACATGATGGATGGATATGTAGTGTGTGATCATGTATGTCCATGTTGTGTTTATGTTGTAACTATATGTAGTGTGTGATCATGTATGTCCATGTTGTGTATGATCATGGATGTCCATGTTGTAACTATATGTAGTGTGTGATCATGTATGTCCATGTTGTATATGATCATGTATGTCCATGTTGTGTTTATGTTGTAACTAATATGTACTGTGTGATCATGTATGTCCATGTTGTGTATGATCATGTATGTTTATGTTGTAACTATATGTAGTGTGTGATCATGTATGTCCATGTTGTGTATGATCATGTATGTCCATGTTGTGTTTAAGTTGTAACTATATGTAGTGTGTGATCATGTATGTCCATGTTGTGTATGATCATGTATGTCCATGTTGTAACTATATGTAGTGTGTGATCATGTATGTCCATGTTGTTTATGATCATGTATGTCCATGTTGTAACTATATGTAGTGTGTGATCATGTATGTCCATGTTGTGTATGATCATGTATGTTTATGTTGTAACTGTATGTACTGTGTGTTCATGTATGTCCATGTTGTTTATGATCATGTATGTCCATGTTGTGTTTATGTTGTAACTATATGTAGTGTGTGATCATGTATGTCCAGGTTGTGTATGATCATGTATGTTTATGTAACTATATGTAGTGTGTGATCATGTATGTCCATGTTGTGTGTGATCTTGTATGTTTATGTTGTAACTATATGTAGTGTGTGATCATGTATGTCCATGTTGTGTATGATCATGTATGTTTATGTTGTAACTATATGTAGTGTGTGATCATGTATGTCCATGTTGTATATGATCATGTATGTCCATGTTGTGTTTAAGTTGTAACTATATGTAGTGTGTGATCATGTATGTCCATGTTGTGTATGATCATGTATGTTTATGTTGTAACTATATGTACTGTGTGATCATGTATGTCCATGTTGTAACTATATGTACTGTGTGATCATGTATGTCCATGTTGTGTATGATCTTGTATGTTTATGTTGTAACTATATGTAGTGTGTGATCATGTATGTCCATGTTGTGTATGATCATGTATGTTTATGTTGTAACTATATGTAGTGTGTGACCATGTATGTCCATGTTGTGTATGATCATGTATGTCCATGTTGTAACTATATGTACTGTGTGATCATGTATGTCCATGTTGTTTATGATCATGTATGTCCATGTTGTGTTTATGTTGTAACTATACGTACTGTGTGATCATGTATGTCCATGTTGTGTATGATCATGTATATTTATGTTGTAACTATATGTACTGTGTGATCATGTATGTCCATGTTGTATATGATCATGTATGTCCATGTTGTGTTTATGTTGTAACTATATGTTGTGTGTGATCATGTATGTCCATGTTGTGTTTATGTTGTAACTATATGTAGTGTGTGATCATGTATGTCCATGTTGTGTTTATGTTGTAACTATATTTAGTGTGTGATCATGTATGTCCATGTTGTGTTTATGTTGTAACTATATGTTGTGTGTGATCATGTATGTCCATGTTGTGTTTATGATGTAACTATATGTAGTGTGTGATCATGTATGTCCATGTTGTGTTTATGGTGTAACTATATTTAGTGTGTGATCATGTATGTTTATGTTGTAACTATATGTAGTGTGTGATCATGTATGTCCATGTTGTGCTTATGATGTAACTTTATGTAGTGTGTAATTATGTATGTCCATGTTGTGTTTATGATGTAACTATATGTAGTGTGTGATCATGTATGTCCATGTTGTGTTTATGATGTAACTATATGTAGTGTGTGATCATGTATGTCCATGTTGTGTTTATGATGTAACTATATGTAGTGTGTGATCATTTATGTCCATGTTGTGTTTATGGTGTAACTATATTTAGTGTGTGATCATGTATGTCCATGTTGTGTTTATGTTGTAACTATATGTAGTGTGTGATCATGTATGTCCATGTTGTGTTTATGTTGTAACTATATGTAGTGTGTGATCATGTATGTCCATGTTGTGTTTATGTTGTAACTATATGTACTTTGTGATCATGTATGTCCATGTTGTGTTTATGATGTAACTTAATGTAGTGTGTGATTATGTATGTCCATGTTTTGTTTATGGTGTAACTATATTTAGTGTGTGATCATGTATGTCCATGTTGTGTTTATGTTGTAACTATATGTAGTGTGTGATCATGTATGTCCATGTTGTGTTTATGTTGTAACTATATGTAGTGTGTGATCATGTATGTCCATGTTGTGTTTATGTTGTAACTATATGTACTTTGTGATCATGTATGTCCATGTTGTGTTTATGATGTAACTTAATGTAGTGTGTGATTATGTATGTCCATGTTTTGTTTATGATGTAACTTTATGTAGTGTGTAATCATGTATGTCCATGTTGTGTTTATGATGTAACCATATGTAGTGTGTGATTATGTCTGTCCATGTTGTGTTTATGATGTAACTATATGTAGTGTGTGATTATGTATGTCCATGTTGTGTTTATGATGTAACTATATGTACTGTGTGATCATGTATGTCCATGTTGTGTATGATCATGTATGTCCATGTTGTGTTTATGTTGTAACTATATGTAGTGTGTGATCATGTTTGTCTGTGTTGTGTTTATGATGTAACTTTATGTAGTGTGTGTGATTATGTATGTCCTTGTTGTGTTTATGTTGTAACTATATGTAGTGTGTGATTATTTATGTCCATGTTGTGTTTATGTTGTATCTGTCTGTAGTGTGGTACCACACACACACACACACACACTGTATACTCTTGTGTATAATGAGCGTGTAAAAAAGAAATCATTGAACATATCCTAGGACCAGAGACACACACGCACACATGCATGCGTGCGCACACACACACACACACTGTATACTCTGTGTATAATGAGCGTGTAAGAAAGAAATCATTGAACATATCCTAGGACCAGAGACACACACGCACACATGCATGCGTGTGCACACACACACACACACACTGTATACTCTGTGTATAATGAGCGTGTAAGAAAGAAGTCATTGAACATATCCTAGGACCAGAGAGACACGCACACGCATGCATGCACGCACATGTGCACACACACACACACACACACACATATACACACACTGTATACTCTGTGTATAATGAGCGTGTAAGAAAGTAATCATTTAACATATCCTAGGACCAGCCTGAGTTTGTCTCTCAGAGGATACAAAAGCTGGCACAAGCTGGTATTGTCAATGCTCTGGTCGCCCTGTCTGACACCGACAGCAAGAACAGCAGGGAGCTCCTGTCTCGGTCAGTAATATCACTGTACATGGGGCCATGTATCTGCATGTTATTCTCAGGGAGAGATTGTGTGGGTTGGGGGATGAGTGTGTAATGGGTGTGGGGGATGAGTGTGAGGGGTGGTGTCTGTGAATGGGATATGTCTGTGTGGGTGGGAGTGTGTGAATGTGGATGGGGTAAATGTGAGTGGGTGGAGGATGTATGTGTGGGTTGTGAGGATGTTTGTAGGTGGGGATGTGTGGGTGGGTGGGGAGATATGTGTGTGTGGGTGAGAGATGTGTGGGCGGGGATGTGTATTGGGAATGCATGTAGGGTGTGTGGGGAATGTGTTTATGCGTGGTGTTTTGTGTAGGAGGGGAGATGTGAGAGAGGTAGGGGAGGTGTGGGATGTGCAGGTGGATGAAGGATGTATGTGAGGATGGGGGATGTGTGTGGGTGGGAGGGTAGATGAAAGATGCATGTGTTGATGAAGGGTGGGTGGTGAGTGGTTGATGGTTGTGTACATGAGTGGTTGGATGTGTGTGAGAGATGAGTGTATGGGTGGGGGAAGTGTGTTTGTGGGAAGATGTGTGTGAGTGGCGGATGTGTGTGGTGGGGTATATGTGGGTGGTGGGGTGTGTGTGGGTGGGAGGTGTGTGTTTTGGGGTGTTTATGGGTGGAGGATATGTGTGGGCAGGTGGGGAGATGTGTTTGTGGGTGGGATGTGTGGATAGGTGGGGGATGTGTAGTTGAGAGGTGGCGGATATTGGGTGGGTGAGTGGGTGTAAGTTGGTTGATGTGTGTGTGAGTGGGTTGGGAAAATTGTGAGGGTGCAGGATGTGTGTGGATAGGTGCGGGATGTGTGGATGGCGGGGGTATGTGTGTGTGGTTTTGTGATGTGTGTTTTTCTGGGTGGTTGCGGGTGTGTGGGTGGTGGAGAATATGTGGGTGGGTGTGTGCGTGTCGGTTATGGGATGGGTGGGGGATGTGTGTGTGTGTGTGGGTGGGAAAATGTGTGTGGGTGGGGGATCAGTGGGTGGGTGGTGGCATGTATTTTTTTCTGGGTCTGTGCGAATGCGTGGAGGTATGTGTGGATGGGTGGGGGATGTGTAGGTGGCTGCGGGATGTGAGGGTGGATGGGAGATGTGTCTCACAACATTGCAACATGCGCTGTTTATGTTTACAACTTTCATTTGACAATGTTTTTTCCCCATGTGAATGTATCATGCGTAATATGCATTGTTTATGCCTACAAAATCCATTTGACATTGTTGTTTTTTTCCCTATGTAAATGTAACATGCACATTTGATGAATGAAAGATGAGTGATTGAAAGGGCCGAATGTAAGACGGGCCTGCGTGCCCAATTTGTTACCCTTTTAAAATAAAGTTCGTTCGTTCGTTCGTTCTCACTGTGTACATGGGGCCATTTGTCTGCATGTTATTCTCACTGTGTACATTGGGCCAAGTGTCTGCACGTTATTCTCACTGTGTACATGGGCCCTGCATGTTATTCTCACTGTGTACATGTGACCATGTATCTGCACGTTATTCTCACTGTGTACATGGGCCATGTATCTGCACGTTATTCTCACTGTGTGCATGCAGCCATGTGTCTGTACAATATTCTCACTGTGTACATGGGGCCAAGTGTCTGTACAATATTCTCACTGTGTACATGGGGCCAAGTGTCTGCACGTTATTCTCACTATGTGCATGCGGCTGTGTCTGTACAATATTCTCACTGTGTACATGGGGCCAAGTGTCTGTACAATATTCTCACTGTGTACATGGGGCCAAGTGTCTGCATGTTATTCTCACTGTGTACATGGGGCCAAGTGTCTGTACAATATTCTTATTGTGTACATGGGGCCAAGTGTCTGTACAATATTCTCACTGTGTACATGGGGCCAAGTGTCTGTACAATATTCTCACTGTGTACATGGGGCCAAGTGTCTGTACAATATTCTCACTGTGTACATGGGGCCAAGTGTCTGTACAATATTCTCACTGTGTACATGGGGCCAAGTGTCTGCATGTTATTCTCACTGTGTACATGCAGCCAAGTGTCTGTACAATATTCTTATTGTGTACATGGGGCCAAGTGTCTGTATGTTATTCTCACTGTGTACATGCAGCCAAGTGTCTGCACGTTATTCTCACTGTGTACATGCAGCCATGTATCTGCACGTTATTCTCACTGTGTACATGCAGCCAAGTGTCTGCACATTATTCTCACTGTGGTTCCAAATTGCTGTATGTAGCCGGGGCGCAGTGTTGGGGTGAGCGCCCAACATTGCTTAAATACCCCAATGGCTCGTGAATACATAACCTCTGCAGCAAAAGTCCAACTCCTGGCCTTCACGTGGCGGAACTGTTTTAACTAACAGGAGAAGGGGCGACGGCGAGTATCTGGCGCCGGAAAATAACCAGTGTGCTCTAGATGTGTATACACATACATGCATGTGCAGACGCGTGTGTACACATCTAAACTCGAGTGAGACCACAGTCTGCTCTAGCAAAGGAAAGGTGCTGAAGACGGAGGCAACCAGCCAGGAGGCGCACCACAGAAATCAGGATGCCACGCAATTATGCAAAATGGAATATGTCGACTGCTGCTAAACGTTATGGTGCTCGCCCTGCTTTGGACCCCCAGGCAGGTGCAGTGCCGGGCCCTATGTCTCGAAAGGGTCCAACCCCAACTACTGGAGGTCCTTCTCAGATGTCCTGTGGAGCCAGGGGACATGAGAATAGAACAGCTGGCCATACTAAACTAAGACTTAAAATAATGCACTGGAATGCGGAGGGAGTCAGCAACAAAAAAGTAGAATTAGAAAACATCCTGGACAAAGAAAAAGTAAGCATATGTTGCTTGCAAGAAACTCACCTCAACGAAAATATAGCCTTCAAAATCAGAGGCTACCAGTGTTACCGATCTGACCGAAAGGACAGGCGAAAAGGTGGGATACTTACCCTTGTAAAAAATAACATCACTGCTTCCCAAATCGAAGTCTATATGGAAGGGGCTGAGTATCAGACACTTAAACTTAAAACAGGCTATACAGACCTACATCTGATCAATTACTACTGTCCAAGTGACCGTCCACAGGCACTGGACACACTACCATTAACAGAAAAAATGATTGTGTGCGGCGATTTCAACAGCCACTCGCAGAGTTGGGGCTATGATCACATGGACCAGAGAGGAGAGAGACTGGAAGACTGGCAGGATGAAAATAGATTCATCTTGGTTAACAAGCCGTCCGACCCACATACTTTCTACTCAAGATCATGGCACTCTACAACTACACCTGACCTGGCTTTTCATTCACCAGACTTGGAGTGGAACATTACACGAATTGTTGGGAAACAACTAGGTGGCAGTGACCATCGACCAGTCTTTCTAACTGTAGAAAATGAGCTTGTAAGTGAAAGCAGCACCCTCTCGAGGTGGAACTACAAGAAAGCAGACTGGGCAGTGTACAAGCATCGCACCAGCATACTGGTTAGAAACCTGAACACTGAGAAAGACATAAATAAAGTAGTTGAAGAGTTTGGGAAATGCATACTACAGGCAACGCGAGAAACAGTACCAAGAGGAGCCCGTAAACAATATAAACCCTACTGGAATAGTGAACTGGAACAGTTGCATAATGATGTGGAAGTATGTAGAAAGCAAGCAGAGGCCACACCCAGCCAAGAGCACCACAATAAATTCCAGCATGCAAAAGCCAAATTTCAAAGGGCCAAGCTGCAGGCTAGACGGAAAAGCTGGCAGGAAAAAACAGAGTCTCTGAACTTTGAAAGAGACACAAGGAAATTGTGGAAGCTAATAAAACAACTTAACGATGAGGGCACAGGGAGAAACTCAAAAATTGCACTACATAAAGATGGAAACATCTTAACAAGAAAGCAAGCAGCTGACCATTTTGCGGACTCATTCGCACAAGATAACAATATCAAAATCAGTCCAGAGAAACAACAAGAGATTCAAGAGAAACGGCAACATACAGGACAGAAGGAAATAGTACATGAGGTTCTGGAGGCACCCATCACAATCAGCGAACTGGAGCTAGCCATATCAAAACTGAAAATGAGAAAGTCACCAGGAGCTGATGGTATCTCCAATGAAATGATCAGGAACCTAGGAACAGAGGCCAAAGCAAAGCTGTTGCAGATCTTCAATAACAGTTGGACCTTAGGCAGTGTTCCACAAGCCTGGAGAGAAGCAATCATGATACCCCTCCTAAAATCAGGGAAAGATAGTTCCATTGCCTCTAGCTACAGACCAATTAGCCTCACCAGCTGTCTCTGCAAAACACTGGAGCGCATCATCAATCACAGACTGCAGTGGTACATTGAAAGTAAAAACATCCTTGTGCCACAGCAGGCTGGCTTTAGGCAGTGCTACTCTACAGAAGATCAGACAACCTACCTCTCTCAAGAAATTGAGGATGCATTCCAAGAGAAGCTGGTGCTTGCGGCATGGATAGATTTGAAGAAAGCCTTTGACAAAGTCTGGAAAGAAGGTCTGATGAATAAACTGAGAAACTGCAAAGTCAATGGAAGAATGTACAAATGGGTGAAAGCATACTTGCACAACAGAAGAGCCCGAGTACAGATAAGACGGACTAAAGAGCAAGAAAGTACTACTGCGCCACGGAGTTCCCCAGGGCGGAGTATTGTCCCCCACACTCTTTCTAATCTTCATCAATGATCTCGTTGCTAATCTACCGCATGGAATTAAAGCCGCAATGTATGCCGATGACCTGGTTCTGTGGAGCACAAATGAACATGCATCAGTGGCCACCAGATTACTACAAAGAGCTGTAGATACATTTGTTGCATGGGCAAATAGATGGTGTGTCAGCATAAACACTGACAAGTGCAGCACCACCCTATTTACCCTCTCTCCAAAACAAAAGGCAGGGACCATCCAGATAAATGGAACACCCCTACAAGAAGATAAAGAACCAACATACCTTGGAGTAACATTTGATGGCAGGCTGACATGGAGAAAGCACATCAACAAAGCAGTAGCAAAAGCCAGAAGGAAAATAGCCATCCTGAGAAAGCTAAGTGGAACCACATGGGGAGCCAGTGGGAAAATACTTAGCAAAGTTTATCAACAGAGCATACAACCACACCTGGAATACGGGTCAACTGCATGTTGTTCGGCAGCAAAAACCACACTACAAGAGCTGGACAAAGTGCAAAATCAAGCACTTAGAGTCACCACAGGAGGGATGAGATCAACCCCTATAGTGGAAATGGAGAAGATGGGGAGGACACAAGCACTGAGTGAGCGCAGAGATACGAAAACGCTAATACAAGCAGAACAACATATAGTTCCTCAGCTTGCCAGGCCACCTTATGAAGAACAGATTTGAAAACCTAGCTATGGGGCGGTTGAAAAGAAGTAGTTTTATACACCAGGCCAAACGACTCTGCAGAGAAACCACTGATCTGCCCACAGTTGGTATCCCCCTAACAACTATTCCAGAGCGAACTCCATGGAAAGATGAGCATAGGCTATCATTACAAATCCAGACAAAAGTGAGAGGAATATTTGACAAGGAAGATCAGAACAGTGTGCAGCGCAGAACAGCCACTTTCAGCTTCCTTGATGAAGAATACCCACAGGACCTCTGGATCCGAGTCTACACAGATGGGTCAGCACAAAATGCTGTTCGAAATGGAGGAGCGGGAGTGTACATAGAATACCCAAATAATACCAGGGACACAGCTAGAGTACCGACAGGAAAGTACTGCCATAACTACGATGCTGAAATTGAGGCAATCAAGATAGCAACAGAGAAATTACTAAATACCAGCAATGGTACACAACCTGTGGTGCTATTGACAGATGCAAAATCTCGAGGCGCTCCTGTCTGGGAAATTGCCAGTACTAAGGACACTACTTTCTGAACTTAGCAGTCAGCATAAGGTCACCATACAGTGGATACCATCCCACTGTGGAGTACCCGGGAACGACAGAGCTGATCAATTGGCTAAGGAAGGAGCCAAAGAAGAACAGCCTGATGTGCCTGTAACATACCACCAAAAGAAAAGAATGATCAAATCAGTCAGAAAGCCACCAAAACCTGCTCAAGATGACTACCACGTTATGGATAGACCAGAACAAGTCATTATTCTGCTCCTCAGAACAGGGCACAATAGATTACGCAACCACATGTATACAAAATTCAAGATTGGTGAAACAGCCATGTGTACATGTGGATTGGCGTCGCAGACAGCAGAGCACATACTCCAAGACTGCCCAAAATATAACATATCTAGGCAAACCTTCTGGCCTAGAAAGACTACAGTGGAAGATAAACTCTATGGACCGCTGTGTGAACTGAAAAAGACAGTTCAATTCATACAAGAGACAGCACTGCAGTTATAGACATATTTCAAGCGAACGAAAGAAGAAGAAGATTCTCACTGTGTACATGCAGCCATGTATCTGCACGTTATTCTCACTGTATACATAAGCCATGTATCTGCACGTTATTCTCACTGTGTACATGAGGCATGTATCTGCACGTTATTCTCACTGTATACATGAGCCATGTATCTGCACGTTATTCTCACTGTATACATGAGCCATGTATCTGCACGTTATTCTCACTGTGTACATGAGCCATGTATCTGCACGTTATTCTCACTGTATACATGAGCCATGTATCTGCACGTTATTCTCACTGTATACATGAGCCATGTATCTGCACGTTGTTCTCACTGTATACATGAGCCATGTATCTGCACGTTATTCACACTGTGTACATGAGCCATGTATCTGCACGTTGTTCTCACTGTGTACATGAGTCATGTATCTGTACGTTATTCTCACTGTATACATGAGCCATGTATCTGCACGTTATTCTCACTGTATACATGGGCCATGTATCTGCACGTTATTCTCACTGTGTACATGAGCCATGTATCTGCACGTTATTCTCATAATTCTTATAGATGTATAAATGTGAGATCTTTATGACATGAACATTGCAGACATATACATATTGACAGATCTTTATGACATGTCAGTAGAAACATTGGAGATATATACGTGTTGTCTGATCTATTTGACATGTCAGCAGAACCATTACAGATAAATACGTGTTGTCAGATCTTTATGACATGTCAGCAGAAACATTGCAAATATATACGTGTTGTCTGATCTTTATGACATGAACATACAGACATATATGTGTTGTCAGATCTTTATGACATGTCAGCAGAAACATTACGGACATATACGTGTTGTAAGATGTTTATGTTTTCAGATTTTTATGTTGTCAGATCTTTATGACATGTCAGCAGAAACATTAGAGACATATACGTGTCTCTTATGTCCAACAGAACATCTGTAACATAATGTACACAGTAGACCTATGTGTCTGTAACATAATGTACACAGTAGACCTATGTGTATGTAACATAATGTACACAATAGACATTTGTCTGTAACATAATGTACACTATAGACATGTGTCTGTAACATAATGTACACTATAGATCTATGTGTCTGTAACATAATGTACACAGTAGACCTATGTGTATGTAACATAATGTACACAATAGACATGTGTCTGTAACATAATGTACACTATAGACATGTGTCTGTAACATAATGTACACTGTAGATCTATGTGTCTGTAACATAATGTACACTATAGATCTATGTGTCTGTAACATAATGTACACAGTAGACCTATGTGTCTGTAAAATAATGTACACAATAGACCTATGTGTATGTAACATAATGTACACAGTAGACCTATGTGTATGTAACATAATGTACACTATAGACATGTGTCTGTAACATAATGTACACTATAGACATGTGTCTGTAACATAATGTACACTATAGATCTATGTGTCTGTAACATAATGTACACAGTAGACCTATGTGTATGTAACATAATGTACACAATAGACATGTGTCCGTAACATAATGTACACTATAGACATGTGTCTGTAACATAATGTACACTGTAGATCTATGTGTCTGTAACATAATGTACACAATAGACCTATGTGTCTGTAACATAATGTACACTGTAGATCTATGTGTCTGTAACATAATGTACACAGTAGACCTATGTGTATGTAACATAATGTACACAATAGACATTTGTCTGTAACATAATGTACACTATAGACATGTGTCTGTAACATAATGTACACTGTAGATCTATGTGTCTGTAACATAATGTACACAATAGACCTATGTGTCTGTAACATAATGTACACTGTAGATCTATGTGTCTGTAACATAATGTACACAATAGACCTATGTGTCTGTAACATAATGTACACAATAGACCTATGTGTATGTAACATAATGTACACTGCAGATCTATATGTCTGTAACATAATGTACACTATAGACATGTGTATGTAACATAATGTACACAGTAGACCTATGTGTCTGTAACATAATGTACACTGTAGATCTATGTGTATGTAGCATAATGTACACAATAGACCTATGTGTCTGTAACATAATGTACATTGTAGATCTATGTGTCTGTAACATAATGTACACAATAGATCTATGTGTCTGTAACATAATGTACACAATAGACCTATGTGTCTGTAACATAATGTACACTGTAGACCTATGTGTCTGTAACATAATGTACACAGTAGATCTATGTGTATGTAACATAATGTACACAGTAGATCTATGTGTATGTAACATAATGTACACTATAGACATGTGTCTGTAACATAATGTACACTGTAGATCTATGTGTCTGTAACATAATGTACACAATAGACCTATGTGTCTGTAACATAATGTACACAATAGACCTATGTGTATGTAACATAATGTACACAATAGACCTATGTGTATGTAACATAATGTACACAATAGACCTATGTGTATGTAACATAATGTACACAATAGACATGTGTCTGTAACATAATGTACACTATAGACATGTGTCTGTAACATAATGTACACTGTAGATCTATGTGTCTGTAACATAATGTACACAATAGACCTATGTGTCTGTAACATAATGTACACTGTAGATCTATGTGTCTGTAACATAATGTACACAATAGACCTATGTGTCTGTAACATAATGTACACAATAGACCTATGTGTATGTAACATAATGTACACAATAGATCTATGTGTCTGTAACATAATGTACACTGTAGATCTATGTGTCTGTAACATAATGTACACAATAGATCTATGTGTCTGTAACATAATGTACACAGTAGACCTATGTGTATGTAACATAATGTACACAATAGATCTATGTGTCTGTAACATAATGTACACAGTAGACCTATGTGTATGTAACAATGTACACTATAGACATGTGTCTGTAACATAATGTACACAGTAGATCTATGTGTCTGTAACATAATGTACACAGTAGACCTATGTGTATGTAACATAATGTACACAATAGACCTATGTGTCTGTAACATAATGTACACTATAGACCTATGTGTCTGTAACATAATGTACACAGTAGACCTATGTGTATGTAACATAATGTACACAATAGACCTATGTGTATGTAACATAATGTACACAGTAGATCTATGTGTCTGTAACATAATGTACACAGTAGACCTATGTGTCTGTAACATAATGTACACAGTAGACCTATGTGTCTGTAACATAATGTACACAGTAGACCTATGTGTATGTAACATAATGTACACAATAGACATGTGTCTGTAACATAATGTACACTATAGACATGTGTCTGTAACATAATGTACACTATAGATCTATGTGTCTGTAACATAATGTACACAGTAGACCTATGTGTATGTAACATAATGTACACAATAGACATGTGTCTGTAACATAATGTACACTATAGACATGTGTCTGTAACATAATGTACACTGTAGATCTATGTGTCTGTAACATAATGTACACAATAGACCTATGTGTCTGTAACATAATGTACACTGTAGATCTATGTGTCTGTAACATAATGTACACAGTAGACCTATGTGTCTGTAACATAATGTACACAGTAGACCTATGTGTATGTAACATAATGTACACAATAGACATGTGTCTGTAACATAATGTACACTATAGACATGTGTCTGTAACATAATGTACACTATAGATCTATGTGTCTGTAACATAATGTACACAGTAGACCTATGTGTATGTAACATAATGTACACAATAGACATGTGTCTGTAACATAATGTACACTATAGACATGTGTCTGTAACATAATGTACACTGTAGATCTATGTGTCTGTAACATAATGTACACAATAGACCTATGTGTCTGTAACATAATGTACACTGTAGATCTATGTGTCTGTAACATAATGTACACAGTAGACCTATGTGTATGTAACATAATGTACACAATAGACATGTGTCTGTAACATAATGTACACTATAGACATGTGTCTGTAACATAATGTACACTGTAGATCTATGTGTCTGTAACATAATGTACACAATAGACCTATGTGTCTGTAACATAATGTACACTGTAGATCTATGTGTCTGTAACATAATGTACACAATAGACCTATGTGTCTGTAACATAATGTACACAATAGACCTATGTGTATGTAACATAATGTACACTGCAGATCTATATGTCTGTAACATAATGTACACTGTAGATCTATGTGTCTGTAACATAATGTACACAGTAGACCTATGTGTCTGTAACATAATGTACACTGTAGATCTATGTGTATGTAGCATAATTTACACAATAGACCTATGTGTCTGTAACATAATGTACATTGTAGATCTATGTGTCTGTAACATAATGTACACAATAGATCTATGTGTCTGTAACATAATGTACACAATAGACCTATGTGTCTGTAACATAATGTACACTGTAGATCTATGTGTCTGTAACATAATGTACACAATAGACCTATGTGTCTGTAACATAATGTACACAGTAGACCTATGTGTCTGTAACATAATGTACACAGTAGACCTATGTGTATGTAACATAATGTACACAGTAGACCTATGTGTATGTAACATAATGTACACAGTAGATCTATGTGTATGTAACATAATGTACACAATAGACATGTGTCTGTAACATAATGTACACTATAGACATGTGTCTGTAACATAATGTACACTGTAGATCTATGTGTCTGTAACATAATGTACACAATAGACCTATGTGTCTGTAACATAATGTACACTGTAGATCTATGTGTCTGTAACATAATGTACACAATAGACCTATGTGTCTGTAACATAATGTACATAATAGACCTATGTGTATGTAACATAATGTACACTATAGACCTATGTGTCTGTAACATAATGTACACAGTAGACCTATGTGTATGTAACATAATGTACACAATAGACATGTGTCTGTAACATAATGTACACAATAGACCTATGTGTATGTAACATAATGTACACTGTAGATCTATGTGTCTGTAACATAATGTACACAGTAGACCTATGTGTATGTAACATAATGTACACAGTAGACCTATGTGTCTGTAACATAATTTACACTATAGACCTATGTGTATGTAACATAATGTACACTATAGACCTATGTGTATGTAACATAATGTACACAGTAGACCTATGTGTATGTAACATAATGTACACAGTAGACCTGTGTCTGTAACATAATGTACACTATAGACATGTGTATGTAACATAATGTACACAATAGACCTATGTGTCTGTAACATAATGTACACTATAGATCTATGTGTATGTAACATAATGTACACTATAGACATGTGTCTGTAACATAATGTACACAATAGACCTATGTGTATGTAACATAATGTACACTGTAGATCTATGTGTCTATAACATAATGTACACTGTAGATCTATGTGTCTATAACATAATGTACACTGTAGACCTATGTGTCTATAACATAATGTACACTGTAGACCTATGTGTCTGTAACATAATGTGCACAATAGACCTATGTGTATGTAACATAATGTACACTGTAGATCTATGTGTCTATAACATAATGTACACTGTAGACCTATGTGTCTATAACATAATGTACACAATAGACCTATGTGTATGTAACATAATGTACACTGTAGATCTATGTGTCTATAACATAATGTACACTGTAGACCTATGTGTCTATAACATAATGTACACAATAGACCTATGTGTCTATAACATAATGTACACTGTAGACCTATGTGTATGTAACATAATGTACACTGTAGACCTATGTGTATGTAACATAATGTACACAATAGACCTATGTGTATGTAACATAATGTACACTATAGACCTATGTGTCTGTAACATAATGTACACAGTAGACCTATGTGTATGTAACATAATGTACACTATAGACATGTGTCTGTAACATAATGTACACAATAGACCTATGTGTATGTAACATAATGTACACTATAGATCTATGTGTATGTAACATAATGTACACAATAGACCTATGTGTATGTAACATAATGTACACAATAGACCTATGTGTATGTAACATAATGTACACAATAGACCTATGTGTATGTAACATAATGTACACTATAGACCTATGTGTATGTAACATAATGTACACAATAGACCTATGTGTATGTAACATAATGTACACTATAGATCTATGTGTATGTAACATAATGTAGACTATAGACATGTGTTGTAACATAATGTACACAATAGACCTATGTGTATGTAACATAATGTACACTGCAGATCTATGTGTCTGTAACATAATGTACACTATAGACATGTGTATGTAACATAATGTACACAGTAGACCTATGTGTATGTAACATAATGTACACTGCAGATCTATGTGTCTGTAACATAATGTACACTGCAGACCTATGTGTCTGTAACATAATGTACACAGTAGACCTATGTGTCTGTAACATAATGTACACTGCAGACCTATGTGTCTGTAACATAATGTACACAGTAGACCTATGTGTATGTAACATAATGTACACAATAGACCTATGTGTATGTAACATAATGTACACTATAGATCTATGTGTCTGTAACATAATGTACACTATAGACATGTGTATGTAACATAATGTACACAGTAGACCTATGTGTATGTAACATAATGTACACTGCAGATCTATGTGTCTGTAACATAATGTACACAGTAGACCTATGTGTATGTAACATAATGTACACAATAGACCTATGTGTCTGTAACATAATGTACACTGTAGATCTATGTGTATGTAACATAATGTACACTGCAGATCTATGTGTCTGTAACATAATGTACACAGTAGACCTATGTGTCTGTAACATAATGTACACAGTAGACCTATGTGTCTGTAACATAATGTACACTGTAAACCTATGTGTCTATGACATAATTACACTGTAGACATGTGTCTATGACATAATGTGTGTATCTCTCGCAGCCTGTACCTGGCACTGGCAACTGAGCAGAGTTTGCGGGGACTGTTAATTCAGCAAGGAGGAGTCAAGGTAACATTTGTTCTAGTCTCTATTTTAGTAGTAGCAGCAGTAACCATATGATTCCAAATTGTTCTAGTACTTCTAGTCTCTATTTTAGTAGTAGCAGCAGTAGCCATATGATTCCAAATTGTTCTAGTCTCTATTTTAGTAGTAGCAGCAGTAGCCATGTGATTCCAAATTGTTCTAGTCTCTATTTTAGTAGTAGCAGCAGTAGCCATATGGTTCCAAATTGTTCTAGTCTCTATTTTAGTAGTAGCAGCAGTAGCCATATGGTTCCAAATTGTTCTAGTCTCTATTTTAGTAGTAGCAGCAGTAGCCATATGGTCCAAATTTTTCTAGTCTCTATTTTAGTAGTAGCAGCAGTAGCCACATGGTTCCAAATTCATATAAACACGTCACCCCATAATTGCTTGATCCCTGTGCCAGCACAAACCACACAAAATGTACGTCAGTTATCTTATGTGAAATTATGAAGGAAACTAACTTCAAAAAGACCAAATTGCCAGAGTACCAACAACAGGCCATCCTTCACTTGAATATGTAGTCCATTGTTGAAGGAGCCAGCTTTTGGTGAACCCACAAGCAGTTTGCACACGCATTATCACATGAGGCAGCCACTCGGTGCCAGCAAGCAAGCAGCTCACCATTTTGTTAATTAGCATGTCACCATGTAGCCATCAATGAGCACAGAAACAAACATTCCGAATGAAATTCACAGCTGACATTGTCGCACCAAGCACTCTTCTCAGTAGCTGGGAGACACAACCTTGTCCTGCAAGTCCAAACATTGGGAACATGCACTAGTAAACCGTATCCAGAGACAATATGTTCTCCAAGATATTAACAGCCCACCTGCCTATCCGCCATGTTGGCCAGAGTCCAGTCTCCTTTTATCAGTTACATAAGTGTGTTTGTAGCTGGTCACTGTTTTGTTGAAATGTTAGTTAAACTGACTGTTGAACTATTTGCTGACCTGTGTAATGCACAGATTGTTAAATTCTTTGTTAAACTATTGAAGTATTTATTGCTTTGTCTGTCAAACTGGCTTCTAACCATTGACCAGTTGTTAAATTGTTTTTTAAACTGTTGAGCTATTTGTTGAATCATGTATTGAACTGATTGCTGATCTGCTCAACTATTTCTTGTATTCTGTATCTGTACATTTTCTTCAGCAGTTGAACTGCCTGTTGAAATGTTCAGTTATTTGTTCAAATGTTTTAGAACTATGAAACTGCTTAGTTAAGTGTGTGATGAATTAATTGTTGAACTGTTAACATGTTTGTGCATTTATTGCTGAACTATTACCTAGATGTTCATTGAATTGTGTACTTGAATGTTTGTAGAATTGTGTAGTAGAATGTTTGTTAAATTATATACCAGAATATTTGTTGAATTGTGTACTAGAATATTTGTTAAATTGTATACTGGAGTGTTTGTTGAATTGTGTACTTGAAAGTTTGTTGAATTGTGTACTTGAAAGTTTGTTGAATTGTGTACTAGAATACTTGTTGAATTATGTACTTGAAAGTTTGTTGAATTGTGTACTTGAATGTTTGTTCAATTCTCATTTAACTGTTCAACTATATGTTTGTTGAATTGTGTAATAGAATGTTTATTGAATTGCATATTAGAATGTTTGTTTAATTGTGTACTAGAATATTTGTTGAATTGTGCACTCAAATGTTTGTTGAAGTCTTGTTAAATTTTTATAGTATATGTTTGTTGAATTGTGTACTCATATGTTTGTTGCATTCTTGTCACATCAAGGTGACATAGTCATCTACACTGATGCGTCAGTGGTGAGTAACGGACGTAGTGGCTTGGGCTTTATTGCAAAGGCTAATGGGCGAGTCTTGAAAAAGGAGAGTCTGGCATACGAGACTACGACCTCCAGCATCAGAATGGAGGTGGAGGCAGTAACAGCGGCATTCCGGTGGCTAGAAGAGACTACTGCAACACACGTTGTATTCATTACGGATTCAAAGAGTATGCTTAGCAAAGTGGAGAAAGGAATGTTTCATGTCGTCGCTTCAGAGGTCACAGATCGTGAGAATTGTATGGATATTTTGCCCTGGCCATGTGGGTGTACGGGGGAATGAACTGGCTGATAGGCTTGCAGGGAAGGCACCTCTTGGTGCAATTTTGCCTATGGACAAGGGGGAGGTAGTCGTGCGCTTGTGGGACTAGGTGTAGAAGGCGGAGGAACAGATTGAGAACCCATATGTGGAAAGAATGAGATTGCGGGGGATCAGCAGGGGTTATGGAAGAATCTCAAAAATGAGAGGGAAGACCGGGAGAACTTTTAATCAGATAGCGGTGGGAACAATTAGTAGTATGACTCTTCGCTGGCTGTTGAACGAGCGGACGGAGCACGTATGGGAATGCCCTGAGTGCAGTGATGTCAGTTCTTGACTCAACTCTACTCAACTCAACATATGGCATCAGTCACATTCTGCCCTACTTACAGTAATGGACATCAACAAATATGGCATCCATCACATTCTGCCCATCTTACAGTAATGAACATCAACAAATATGGCATCAGTCACATTGTGCCCAACTTACAGTAATGAACATCAACAAATATGGCATCAGTCACATTGTGCCCAACTTACAGTAATGGACATCAACAAATATGGCATCAGTCACATTCTGCCCTACTTACAGTAATAGACATCAACAAATATGGCATCAGTCACATTCTGCCCAACTTACAGTAATGGACATCAACAAATATGGCATCCATCACATTCTGCCCATCTTACAGTAATGAACATCAACAAATATGGCATCAGTCACATTGTGCCCAACTTACAGTAATGAACATCAACAAATATGGCATCAGTCACATTGTGCCCAACTTACAGTAATGGACATCAACAAATATGGCATCAGTCACATTCTGCCCTACTTACAGTAATGGACATCAACAAATATGGCATCAGTCACATTGTGCCCAACTTACAGTAATGGACATCAACAAATATGGCATCAGTTACATTGTGCCCAACTTACAGTAATGGACATCAACAAATATGGCATCAGTCACATTGTGCCCAACTTACAGTAATGGACATCAACAAATATGGCATCAGTCACATTGTGCCCAACTTACAGTAATGGACATCAACAAATATGGCATCAGTCACATTCTGCCCTACTTACAGTAATGGACATCAACAAATATGGCATCAGTCACATTGTGCCCAACTTAACAGTAATGAACATCAACAAATATGGCATCAGTTACATTCTGCCCTGCTTACAGTAATGGACATCAACAAATGTGGCATCAGTCACATTCTGCCCTGCTTACAGTAATGGACATCAACAAATATGGCATCAGTCACATTCTGCCCTACTTACAGTAATGGACATCAACAAATATGGCATCAGTCACATTCTGCCCTACTTACAGTAATGGACATCAACAAATATGGCATCAGTCACATTCTGCCCAACTTACAGTAATGGACATCAACAAATATGGCATCAGTCACATTCTGCCCTACTTACAGTAATGAACATCAACAAATATGGCATCAGTCACATTCTGCCCTACTTACAGTAATGAACATCAACAAATATGGCATCAGTCACATTGTGCCCAACTTACAGTAATGGACATCAACAAATATGGCATCAGTCACATTCTGCCCTACTTACAGTAATGGACATCAACAAATATGGCATCAGTCACATTCTGCCCAACTTACAGTAATGAACATCAACAAATATGGCATCCATCACATTGTGCCCAACTTACAGTAATGAACATCAACAAATATGGCATCAGTCACCTTCTATAGTCCTGTCCAACTAACAGTTAGTTAGACCGTTTAATCTCAACAAGTAGTTAGGCCATTTAATCTCAACAAGTAGTTAGACAATTTAATCTCAACAAGTAGTTAGACCATTTAATCTCAACAATTAGTTAGACCATTTAACTTCAACAAGTAGTTAGACCATTTAACTGCAACAAGTAATTAGACCGTTTAATCTCAACAAGTAGTTACACCGTTTAACTTCAACAAGTAGTTAGACCATTTAATCTCAACAAGTAGTTAGACCATTTAATCTCAACAAGTAGTTAGACCATTTAATTTCAACAAGTAGTTAGACCATTTAACTTCAACAAGTAGTTAGACCATTTAATCTCAACAAGTAGTTAGACCATTTGATCTCAACAAGTATTTAGACCATTTAATCTCAACAAGTAGTTAGACCATTTAACTTCAACAAGTAGTTAGACCGTTTAACTTCAACAAGTAGTTAGACCATTTAATCTCAACAAGTAGTTAGACCATTTGATCTCAACAAGTAGTTAGACCATTTAATCTCAACAAGTAGTTAGACCGTTTAACCTCAACAAGTAGTTAGACCATTTAATCTCAACAAATAGTTAGACCATTTAATCTCAACAAGTGGTTAGACCATTTAATCTCAACAAGTAGTTAGACCATTTAATTTCAACAAGTAGTTAGACCATTTAATCTCAACAAGTAGTTAGACCATTTAATCTCAACAAGTAGTTAGACTGTTTGGTCTCAACAGGTGGTTAGACCATTTAATCTCAACAAGTAGTTAGACCATTTAATCTCAACAAGTAGTTAGACCATTTAATTTCAACAAGTAGTTAGACCATTTAACTTCAACAAGTAGTTAGACCATTTAATCTCAACAAGTAGTTAGACCATTTGATCTCAACAAGTAGTTAGACCATTTAATCTCAACAAGTAGTTAGACCGTTTAACCTCAACAAGTAATTAGACCATTTAATCTCAACAAGTAGTTAGACCATTTAATCTCAACAAGTAGTTAGACCGTTTAACCTCAACAAGTAATTAGACCATTTAATCTCAACAAGTAGTTAGACCATTTAATCTCAACAAGTAGTTAGACTGTTTGGTCTCAACAGGTGGTTAGACCATTTAATCTCAACAAGTAGTTAGACCATTTAATCTCAACAAGTAGTTAGACCATTTAACCTCAACAAGTAGTTAGATCGTTTAACTTCAACAAGTAGTTAGACCATTTAATCTCAACAAGTAGATCGTTTAACCTCAACAAGTAATTAGACCATTTGATCTCAACAAGTAGTTAGACCATTTAACTTCAACAAGTAGTTAGACCGTTTAATCTCAACAAGTAATTAGACCATTTAATCTCAACAAGTAGTTACACCGTTTAATCTCAACAAGTAGTTAGACTGTTTGGTCTCAACAAGTAGTTAGACTGTTTGGTCTCAACAGGTGGTTAGACCATTTAATCTCAACAAGTGGTTAGACCATTTAATCTCAACAAGTAGTTAGACCATTTAATCTCAACAAGTAGTTAGACCATTTAACTTCAACAAGTAATTAGACCATTTAATCTCAACAAGTAATTAGACCATTTAATGTCAACAAGTAATTAGACCATTTAATCTCAACAAGTAGTTAGACCGTTTAATCTCAACAAGTAGTTAGACCATTTAATCTCAACAAGTAGTTAGACCATTTAACCTCAACAAGTAGTTAGACCATTTAATCTCAACAAGTAGTTAGACCATTTAATCTCAACAAGTAGTTAGACCATTTAATCTCAACAAGTAGTTAGACCATTTAATCTCAACAAGTAGTTAGACCATTTAATCTCAACAAGTAGTTAGACCATTTAATCTCAACAAGTAGTTAGACCATTTAATCTCAACAAGTAGTTAGACCATTTAACCTCAACAAGTAGTTAGACCATTTAATCTCAACAAGTAGTTAGACCATTTAATCTCAACAAGTAGTTAGACCGTTTAATCTCAACAAGTAGTTAGACCATTTAACCTCAACAAGTAGTTAGACCATTTAATGTCAACAAGTAATTAGACCATTTAATCTCAACAAGTAGTTAGACCATTTAATGTCAACAAGTAATTAGACCATTTAATCTCAACAAGTAGTTAGACCGTTTAATCTCAACAAGTAATTAGACCATTTAACCTCAACAAATAGTTAGACCATTTAATCTCAACAAGTAATTAGACCATTTAATCTCAACAAGTAGTTAGACCGTTTAACTTCAAGAAGTAGTTAGACCATTTAATCTCAACAAGTAGTTAGACCGTTTAACCTCAACAAGTAGTTAGACCATTTAATCTCAACAAGTAGTTAGACCGTTTAACTTCAACAAGTAGTTAGACCGTTTAACTTCAACAAGTAGTTAGACCCAGCATCAACTCTTCCATTCAGTTTCCATTGCTTGAGTGGTTGTCAAAGGATGCTAAAATATAGAAAAGCTCAAAGTTATTGATAATTTCATTGTTGGTATTATCTGTTATGAGCTTACTACATGTTGTGTATTTCTATTATCATTATTAATATTGTTATTGTGTCAGGTCTTAGTCAGATATGACTGAGCTACCGTATAACAGTAGACGGTACTACCTGCTTTCTGTTAGCACCGAACGTTGGGCGGCGCTTACCAAACCCGACACCCCACATTGTGCCAACGGCTTCGGGCGGAAGAGCGCAATTGGGAGGGTACAAGCCTTACCCTAGTGCGAGGAAATGCAACCTAAAGACAAAGTGTCATGGCAGGGCAGACTAGGCCCTAAGCCTTGGTTGGTGGCTGGTCTAGGATCGAAGCTCCGACAGGCGGACAATTAGAGCATTGCTTTGCTGATCCGGCAGCTTCTCCAGCTTGTCTTGTTCCAGATGTAGAGGTGTTACCTTTCCTCTGGAGTGAACTAGGCAGGCCGAGAGAGGGATCATGCTGCATGGGCAACACATGATCTCTATATTTTAGCCCAGGCATTGTGTTATGGAGAGGCAATAACTCCATCCCTTACAAACTATCGTCTGTCAAGACGGCAAGGTGCCAATGAGTTAAACCATGTAACCTCAACAAGTAGTTAGACTATTTAATGTCATCAAGTAGTTAGACCGTTTAATCTCAACAGTTAGACTATTTAATGTCAACAAGTAGTTAGACCATTTAATCTCAACAAGTAGTTAGACCATTTAATCTCAACAAGTAGTTAGACCGTTTAATCTCAACAAGTAGTTAGACTTTTTGGTCTCAACAGGTGGTTAGACCATTTAATCTCAACAAGTAGTTAGACCATTTAATCTCAACAAGTAGTTAGACCATTTAATCTCAACAAGTAGTTGGACCGTTTAATCTCAACAAGTAGTTAGACCGTTTAACTTCAACAAGTAGTTAGACCGTTTAACTTCAACAAGTAGTTAGACCCAGCATCAACTCTTCCATTCAGTTTCCATTGCTTGAGTGGTTGTCAAATGATGCTAAAATATAGAAAAGCTCAAAGTTATTGATAATTTCATTGTTGGTATTATCTGTTGTGAGCTTACTACATGTTGTGTATTTCTATTATCATTATTAATATTGTTATTGTGTCAGGTCTTAGTCAGATATGACTGAGCTACCGTATAACAGTAGACGGTACTACCTGCTTTCTGTTAGCACCGAACGTTGGGCGGCGCTTACCAAACCCGACACCCCACATTGTGCCAACGGCTTCGGGCGGAAGAGCGCAATTGGGAGGGTACAAGCCTTACCCTAGTGCGAGGAAATGCAACCTAAAGACAAAGTGTCATTGCAGGGCAGACTAGGCCCTAAGCCTTAGTTGGCGGCTGGTCTAGGATCGAAGCTCCGACAGGCGGACAATTAGAGCATTGCTTTGCTGATCCGGCAGCTTCTCCAGCTTGTCTTGTTCCAGATGTAGAGGTGTTACCTTTCCTCTGGAGTGAACTAGGCAGGTCGAGAGAGGGATCATGCTGCATGGGCAACACATGATCTCTATATTTTAGCCCAGGCATTGTGTTATGGAGAGGCAATAACTCCATCCCTTACAAACTATCGTCTGTCAAGACGGCAAGGTGCCAATGAGTTAAACCATGTAACCTCAACAAGTAGTTACACTATTTAATGTCAACAAGTAGTTAGACCGTTTAATCTCAACAGTTAGACTATTTAATGTCAACAAGTAGTTAGACCATTTAATCTCAACAAGTAGTTAGACCATTTAATCTCAACAAGTAGTTAGACCGTTTAATCTCAACAAGCAGTTAGACTATTTGGTCTCAACAGGTAGTTAGACTATTTGGTCTCAACAGGTGGTATTTGTATTAATTTATTTTACCTCAACAGTCTCTGCTGAACCTGGTCAGCAACAACACAGACAATGGAGCTGTCATGGCTGCTCACGCTCTGGCTAAGATGTCGGTGACATGTGACCCTCATTTTGCCTTTCCTGGACAGAGGGTGAGCCGTATTCTGCTTGTCATTGAAGTATTTGCTAATTACTGAATCAATGGTGTCATTGTACTTGAAGCAATCAAATTGTAGTGCTCACTTATGTCTACTCTCATCTTGTCTTCCACATCCAGGTGCACATTATATGCATCACATTTTTTTATATTTTAGCCTGATGAGCCAATTATGGGCTTTAATCAAACCACAAACAGTGAATCATTAGTCTCTGCATAATCAACACCAATAACTTTTTGTGCTCCATTGTATGATTGTTATGTCTCTACATAGTTCACTTTCCGTACTGCATTGCATGATTGTTATGGCTCTACATAAGTCATATTTTTGTGCTGCGTTGTATGATTATCTGTGACAAGTTGTGAAATACCTTAACACAATCTCAACTAATTATAGAAACAAGAATACTGCAGTGGAATGTATGATATGAATGACTGTGAGGATATGAATGAGACACATGAACCAATAATAGCAGAGACCGAACCTAGCGAATCTGCAATCTTTATTGGAAATTCAGATCCTGACAAACAGATATTTAGACAGGAACAGTTATTTGGGTGAGAGTAGTCTGGTGGACAGTCTCATCATCCCATGAGAATCTTGTCAGTAAATTATTGAGTGTCAGTTTGTAGATAAAGATGATAAGATAACAGTCAACTGATGCCGTATGCCTTCTGGAGGCTCTGGACTTGAGCCTGGTAAGTTTCAACAGTCACTAGCCACTTGGACTTCTGCATCATCTAACCTCAACTCTTCTACTTCAAATAGCATCGTAGAATAGTCTTCTTCAGAGTGCTTCGATTTGATAGCCCCAGTCTCGGTCTCCTGGCTGACTGGAAGTGAGACATTAATTCTGACGTATTTCAAACTGCAAACAGCAACTAGCCAACAGCAAACAGCACTAGCTAACAGCAAACAGCAACTAGCCAACAGCAAAGGGGTTCCTGTAAGCAAGAACAGGCCAGGCGAACACATCCATAACACCTTTGAATAATACATCCTACACCAATGTTATTCACTGACTCACTCTCTCTTGTGGTCAGTCCCTCGAGGCTCAGACCACTGTCGTATGTCTGACTTCCCAAACATATCCCACAGAGAGGTTAGGTTACGACTCTTAGTAATCCTATGACAGTCCCACATCAGAGTGCCAGAGGTTACTGTCTCACTGTCTCACTATGTGACAGTCCCACATCAGAGTGCCAAAGGTTACTGCCTCACTGTCCCACTATGTGACAGTCCCACATCAGAGTGCCAGAGGTTACTGTCTCACTATGACAGACCCACATCAGAGTGCCAGAGGTTACTGCCTCACTGTCCCACTATGTGACAGTCCCACATCAGAGTGCCAGAGGTTACTGCCTCACTGTCCCACTATGACAGCCCCACATCAGAGTGCCAAAGGTTACTGCCTCACTGTCCCACTATGACAGCCCCACATCAGAGTGCCAGAGGTTACTGCCTCACTGTCCCACTATGACAGCCCCACAGCAGAGTGCCAAAGGTTACTGTCTCACTGTCCCACTATGTGACAGTCCCACATCAGAGTGCCAGAGGTTACTGCCTCACTGTCCCACTATGACAGCCCCACATCAGAGTGCCAAAGGTTACTGCCTCACTGTCCCACTATGTGACAGTCCCACATCAGAGTGCCAAAGGTTACTGCCTCACTGTCCCACTATGTGACAGTCCCACATCAGAGTGCCAAAGGTTACTGTCTCACTGTCCCACTATGTGACAGTCCCACATCAGAGTGCCAAAGGTTACTGCCTCACTGTCCCACTATGTGACAGTCCCACATCAGAGTGCCAGAGGTTACTGTCTCACTGTCTCACTATGTGACAGTCCCACATCAGAGTGCCAAAGGTTACTGCCTCACTGTCTCACTATGTGACAGTCCCACATCAGAGTGCCAAAGGTTACTGCCTCACTGTCCCACTATGTGACAGTCCCACATCAGAGTGCCAGAGGTTACTGCCTCACTGTCCCACTATGACAGCCCCACATCAAAGTGCCAAAGGTTACTGCCTCACTGTCCCACTATGACAGTCCCACATCAGAGTGCCAAAGGTTACTGTCTCACTGTCTCACTATGTGACAGTCCCACATCAGAGTGCCAAAGGTTACTGCCTCACTGTCTCACTATGTGACAGTCCCACATCAGAGTGCCAAAGGTTACTGCCACACTGTCCCACTATGACAGCCCCACATCACAGTGCCAGAGGTTACTGTCTCACTATGACAGACCCACATCAGAGTGCCAGAGGTTACTGCCTCACTGTCCCACTATGTGACAGCCCCACATCAGAGTGCCAAAGGTTACTGTCTCACTGTCTCACTATGTGACAGTTCCACATCAGAGTGCCAAAGGTTACTGCCTCACTGTCCCACTATGACAGCCCCACATCAGAGTGCCAAAGGTTACTGCCTCACTGCCCCACTATGTGACAGTCCCACATCAGAGTGCCAAAGGTTACTGCCTCACTGTCCCACTATGACAGCCCCACATCAGAGTGCCAAAGGTTACTGCCTCACTGTCCCACTATGACAGCCCCAAATCAGAGTGCCAAAGGTTACTGCCTCACTGTCCCACTATGTGACAGCCCCACATCAGAGTGCCAATGGTTACTGTCCCACTGTCCCACTATGACAGCCCCACATCAGAGTGCCAAAGGTTACTGCCTCACTGTCCCACTATGACAGCCCCACATCATAGTGCCAAAGGTTACTGCCTCACTGTCCCACTATGTGACAGCCCCACATGAGAGTGCCACAGGTTACTGCCTCACTGTCCCACTATGTGATAGCCCCACATCAGAGTGCCAAAGGTTACTGCCTCACTGCCCCACTATGTGACAGTCCCACATCAGAGTGCCAAAGGTTACTGCCTCACTGTCCCACTATGACAGCCCCACATCACAGTGCCAAAGGTTACTGCCTCACTGTCCCACTATGACAGCCCCACATCAGAGTGCCAATGGTTACTGCCTCACTGTCCCACTATGACAGCCCCACATCAGAGTGCCAAAGGTTACTGCCTCACTGTCCCACTATGACAGCCCCACATCACAGTGCCAGAGGTAACTGTCTCACTATGACAGACCCACATCAGAGTGCCAGAGGTTACTGCCTCACTGTCCCACTATGTGACAGCCCCACATCAGAGTGCCAAAGGTTACTGTCTCACTGTCTCACTATGTGACAGTTCCACATCAGAGTGCCAAAGGTTACTGCCTCACTGTCCCACTATGACAGCCCCACATCAGAGTGCCAAAGGTTACTGCCTCACTGTCCCACTATGTGACAGTCCCACATCAGAGTGCCAAAGGTTACTGCCTCACTGTCCCACTATGTGACTGCCCCACATCAGAGTGCCAAAGGTTACTATCTCACTGTCCCACTATGACAGCCCCACATCAGAGTGCTAAAGGTTACTGCCTCACTGTCCCACTATGACAGCCCCACATCAGAGTGCCAAAGGTTACTGCCTCACTGTCCCACTATGTGACAGTCCCACATCAGAGTGCCAAAGGTTACTGCCTCACTGTCCCACTATGACAGCCCCACATCAGAGTGCCAAAGGTTACTGCCTCATTGTCCCACTATGTGACAGCCCCACATCAGAGTGCCAAAGGTTACTGCCTCACTGTCCCACTATGTCACTGCCCCACATCAGAGTGTCAAAGGTTACTGCCTCACTGTCCCACTATGACAGCCCCACATCAGAGTGCCAAAAGTTACTGCCTCACTGTCCCACTATGACAGCCCCACATCAGAGTGCCAAAGGTTACTGCCTCACTGTCCCACTATGACAGCCCCACATCAGAGTGCCAAAGGTTACTGCCTCACTGTCCCACTATGTGACTGCCCCACATCAGAGTGCCAATGGTTACTATCTCACTGTCCCACTATGTGACAGCCCCACATCAGAGTGCCAAAGGTTACTGCCTCACTGTCACATCAATGATTGTGTGATTGGCTATACTTGATACTGCCTCACTGTCCCACTATGTGACAGTCCCACATCAGAGTGCCAAAGGTTACTGCCTCACTGTCCCACTATGACAGCCCCACATCAGAGTGCCAAAGGTTACTGCCTCATTGTCCCACTATGTGACAGCCCCACATCAGAGTGCCAAAGGTTACTGCCTCACTGTCCCACTATGTGACTGCCCCACATCAGAGTGCCAAAGGTTACTGCCTCACTGTCCTACTATGACAGCCCCACATCAGAATGCCAAAGGTTACTGCCTCACTGTCCCACTATGACAGTCCCACTTCAGAGTGCCAGAGGTTACTGCCTCACTGTCTCACTATGTGACAGTCCCACATCAGAGTGCCAAAGGTTACTGCCTCACTGTCTCACTATGTGACAGCCCCACATCAGAGTGCCAGAGGTTACTGCCTCACTGTCCCACTATGACAGCCCCACATCACAGTGCCAGAGGTTACTGTCTCACTGTCTCACTATGACAGTCCCACATCAGAGTGCCAAAGGTTACTGCCTCACTGTCCCACTATGACAGCCCCACATCACAGTGCCAGAGGTTACTGTCTCACTGTCTCACTATGACAGTCCCACTTCAGAGTGCCAAAGGTTACTGCCTCACTGTCCCACTATGACAGCCCCACATCACAGTGCCAGAGGTTACTGTCTCACTGTCTCACTATGACAGTCCCACTTCAGAGTGCCAAAGGTTACTGCCTCACTGTCCCACTATGACAGCCCCACATCACAGTGCCAGAGGTTACTGTCTCACTGTCTCACTATGACAGTCCCACATCAGAGTGCCAAAGGTTACTGCCTCACTGTCCCACTATGACAGCCCCACATCACAGTGCCAGAGGTTACTGTCTCACTGTCTCACTATGACAGTCCCACTTCAGAGTGCCAGAGGTTACTGCCTCACTGTCCCACTATGTAACAGCCCAACATCAGAGTGCCAAAGGTTACTGCCTCACTGTCTCACTATGTGACAGTCCCACATCAGAGTGCCAGAGGTTACTGCCTCACTGTCCCACTATGACAGTCCCACTTCAGAGTGCCAGAGGTTACTGCCTCACTGTCCCACTATGACAGTCCCACTTCAGAGTGCCAGAGGTTACTGCCTCACTGTCTCACTATGTGACAGTCCCACATCAGAGTGCCAAAGGTTACTACCACACTGTCCCACTATGACAGCCCCACATCACAGTGCCAGAGGTAACTGTCTCACTATGACAGACCCACATCAGAGTGCCAGAGGTTACTGCCTCACTGTCCCACTATGTGACAGCCCCACATCAGAGTGCCAAAGGTTACTGTCTCACTGTCTCACTATGTGACAGTTCCACATCAGAGTGCCAAAGGTTACTGCCTCACTGTCCCACTATGACAGCCCCACATCAGAATGCCAAAGGTTACTGCCTCACTGTCCCACTATGACAGTCCCACTTCAGAGTGCCAGAGGTTACTGCCTCACTGTCTCACTATGTGACAGTCCCACATCAGAGTGCCAAAGGTTACTGCCTCACTGTCTCACTATGTGACAGCCCCACATCAGAGTGCCAGAGGTTACTGCCTCACTGTCCCACTATGACAGCCCCACATCACAGTGCCAGAGGTTACTGTCTCACTGTCTCACTATGACAGTCCCACATCAGAGTGCCAAAGGTTACTGCCTCACTGTCCCACTATGACAGCCCCACATCACAGTGCCAGAGGTTACTGTCTCACTGTCTCACTATGACAGTCCCACTTCAGAGTGCCAAAGGTTACTGCCTCACTGTCCCACTATGACAGCCCCACATCACAGTGCCAGAGGTTACTGTCTCACTGTCTCACTATGACAGTCCCACTTCAGAGTGCCAAAGGTTACTGCCTCACTGTCCCACTATGACAGCCCCACATCACAGTGCCAGAGGTTACTGTCTCACTGTCTCACTATGACAGTCCCACATCAGAGTGCCAAAGGTTACTGCCTCACTGTCCCACTATGACAGCCCCACATCACAGTGCCAGAGGTTACTGTCTCACTGTCTCACTATGACAGTCCCACTTCAGAGTGCCAGAGGTTACTGCCTCACTGTCCCACTATGTAACAGCCCAACATCAGAGTGCCAAAGGTTACTGCCTCACTGTCTCACTATGTGACAGTCCCACATCAGAGTGCCAGAGGTTACTGCCTCACTGTCCCATTATGACAGTCCCACTTCAGAGTGCCAGAGGTTACTGCCTCACTGTCCCACTATGACAGTCCCACTTCAGAGTGCCAGAGGTTACTGCCTCACTGTCTCACTATGTGACAGTCCCACATCAGAGTGCCAAAGGTTACTACCACACTGTCCCACTATGACAGCCCCACATCACAGTGCCAGAGGTAACTGTCTCACTATGACAGACCCACATCAGAGTGCCAGAGGTTACTGCCTCACTGTCCCACTATGTGACAGCCCCACATCAGAGTGCCAAAGGTTACTGTCTCACTGTCTCACTATGTGACAGTCCCACATCAGAGTGCCAAAGGTTACTGCCTCACTGTCCCACTATGACAGCCCCACATCAGAGTGCCAAAGGTTACTGCCTCACTGTCCCACTATGACAGCCCCAAATCAGAGTGCCAAAGGTTACTGCCTCACTGTCCCACTATGACAGCCCCAAATCAGAGTGCCAAAGGTTACTGCCTCACTGTCCCACTATGTGACAGCCCCACATCAGAGTGCCAAAGGTTACTGCCTCACTGTCCCACTATGACAGCCCCACATCAGAGTGCCAAAGGTTACTGCCTCACTGTCCCACTATGTGACAGCCCCACATCAGAGTGCCACAGGTTACTGCCTCACTGTCCCACTATGTGATAGCCCCACATCAGAGTGCCAAAGGTTACTGCCTCACTGCCCCACTATGTGACAGTCCCACATCAGAGTGCCAAAGGTTACTGCCTCACTGTCCCACTATGACAGCCCCACATCACAGTGCCACAGGTTACTGCCTCACTGTCCCACTATGACAGCCCCACATCAGAGTGCCAATGGTTACTGCCTCACTGTCCCACTATGACAGCCCCACATCAGAGTGCCAAAGGTTACTGCCTCACTGTCCCACTATGACAGCCCCACATCAGAGTGCCAAAGGTTACTGCCTCACTGTCCCACTATGTGACAGCCCCACATCAGAGTGCCAAAGGTTACTGCCTCACTGTCCCACTATGTGACTGCCCCACATCAGAGTGCCAAAGGTTACTATCTCACTGTCCCACTATGACATCCCCACATCAGAGTGCCAAAGGTTACTGCCTCACTGTCCCACTATGACAGCCCCACATCAGAGTGCCAAAGGTTACTGCCTCACTGTCCCACTATGTGACAGTCCCACATCAGAGTGCCAACGGTTACTGCCTCACTGTCCCACTATGTGACTGCCCCACATCAGAGTGCCAAAGGTTACTATCTCACTGTCCCACTATGACAGCCCCACATCAGAGTGCTAAAGGTTACTGCCTCACTGTCCCACTATGACAGCCCCACATCAGAGTGCCAAAGGTTACTGCCTCACTGTCCCACTATGTGACAGTCCCACATCAGAGTGCCAAAGGTTACTGCCTCACTGTCCCACTATGACAGCCCCACATCAGAGTGCCAAAGGTTACTGCCTCATTGTCCCACTATGTGACAGCCCCACATCAGAGTGCCAAAGGTTACTGCCTCACTGTCCCACTATGTCACTGCCCCACATCAGAGTGTCAAAGGTTACTGCCTCACTGTCCCACTATGACAGCCCCACATCAGAGTGCCAAAAGTTACTGCCTCACTGTCCCACTATGACAGCCCCACATCAGAGTGCCAAAAGTTACTGCCTCACTGTCCCACTATGACAGCCCCACATCAGAGTGCCAAAGGTTACTGCCTCACTGTCCCAATATGTGACTGCCCCACATCAGAGTGCCAATGGTTACTATCTCACTGTCCCACTATGTGACAGCCCCACATCAGAGTGCCAATGGTTACTATCTCACTGTCCCACTATGTGACAGCCCCACATCAGAGTGCCAAAGGTTACTGCCTCACTGTCGTCACATCAATGAATGTGTGATTGGCTGTACTTGAATCTGCCTCACTGTCCCACTATGTGACAGTCCCACATCAGAGTGCCAAAGGTTACTGCCTCACTGTCCCACTATGACAGCCCCACATCAGAGTGCCAAAGGTTACTGCCTCATTGTCCCACTATGTGACTGCCCCACATCAGAGTGCCAAAGGTTACTGCCTCACTGTCCCACTATGACAGCCCCACATCAGAATGCCAAAGGTTACTGCCTCACTGTCCCACTATGACAGCCCCACATCAGAGTGTCAAAGGTTACTGCCTCACTGTCCCACTATGACAGCCCCACATCAGAGTGCCAAAGGTTACTGCCTCACTGTCCCACTATGTGACTGCCCCACATCAGAGTGCCAATGGTTACTATCTCACTGTCCCACTATGTGACAGCCCCACATCAGAGTGCCAATGGTTACTATCTCACTGTCCCACTATGTGACAGCCCCACATCAGAGTGCCAAAGGTTACTGCCTCACTGTCCCACTATGTGACAGCCCCACATCAGAGTGCCAAAGGTTACTGCCTCACTGTCCCACAATAACAGTCTGACCTTCATAGTTGTGAACACTACTTTCTTTGTCCTTGTGGTCCTCTCTATTGTTACTATAATTAGAACTCAGTGGTTCCCTTTTAGCTCAACCGAGCTCTTTCCCTGAATCTTTTCTTTTAAGGTCTGATTTCTGTTGGCTCCTTCTTTTAACCCTACCAGACCTGAACCTAACTGTCCCTTATACCTGGGCTCCTGAGCATTAACCCTTTAGTGGATGAAACGTCTGATTCCGTCCGTACCCGTAAACGGGCGAACCATCCGAACGCGTCCGTCACCATTATGCACTGTAAAAACGCGATCTCACGGCTTTCCGAGACTTCCGATAGTCTACTTTCGCTTTCACCGATAGCTTGACAACGTGGCCGCCATTTGCAAGCTTGTACTATGAATTTGAACGGATGTTTGTTATAGTTTTCGGGGTTTTTACGCTTAGTTTTTCAAAATGGATTTTGGCGATTCTTCAAGTGATAGCCGAGAATTCACTGGGTTCAATTTAAGTGACATTGAAGGGCACGAAGTTGACTATTAATCAGAGCTAGATATCATTGATCAGCGTTACTTTGCGTTAGCAGTCGTGAGTCAGACTTTAAAGAGAGTGATTATGATTCTGAAAATGTGTTTGTAAATTGCCGTATAGATGACTGACAATCACAAACAATATGCTGTATTTTGTAAATATTTGTGTTCATATGAGGATTACCGGCAACAATCATGTGAGTAGCATATTCTGAATGCTTTCCCTTCATTGTGTTGTTTATTTAACTAAAATCTGTTGACTCACACTTTATGTGTGATGTTTTTACTAATGTAACCCGAAATTTTATGGAAGCTGAAAAAATCTTGCCCGTTGAGGGCTAAAAAATGGACAGGCATCTGCCCAGTAAAGGGTTAAAGAGAAAAAACCAACATAATATAGAAAAATGTTAGTTACATGCAAACAAGTGGTTAGAATAAGATGGAACTTGGAGACATTGTAGAAAATAGGTCTACCTTTCATCTAGCGCCAATATTCCACCTTTGTATGCCAATCAACCCAGCAGGATGAGCCTTGTTTCACACAGAGGTACTTCTTGCAAAGTGAGCACCAGATGTTGCTCTTCACCTTCTTGCATGGATTGTCTTTGTAAGACACTCCGGGATTTTGCTTGTTGTACCTGGAGTGCTTTTCCATGCACACAACACAGATATGATTAGACCATGTCCCAGGAAACGTATTCTTGATGAAATTCGGACTCCTCAGAGTCTGAATCAACCAAAGTATCAATCACCTGTTGGACTGTGAAAAGCCTAGAATTACTTCGCTTTCTTGTTGAAGTGCTTGGTTCATCAGCCGCTTGTTTCATTGTGAATTTTCAGAATTTTTCACGTTAAACCACACAAAGTCAATTCAAACACATGGGGGCAGATATTTGCAATTGGCTAACCATGAGGTTTGGCCACGATTGGTTAGTTATTTTTAGTTTGTGACGCATTTTTTTCATGTACTAGGCAAAGTATCAAAAATTAGGTACAGCAGTATAGCGGCAGATTCGGAAATTACTGAAAAATCGGTGCAGCGGTCTAGTAGAGTCACATTCTGCTTTGTTGTTAACCCTTTATGTAATAACCCTTCGCAACTCTTTATCTGGAGCCTGGCATGGATCAATTAAAGTGTGTGATTAACTGCTCTGGATGTGTACCAATCTATGTGACATTTGTGATTTACTTCTTTAATGGACAAATCAGCTGTCCTTATGTGATTGGCTTTCCTTGTGTGATTGGCTATACTTGTGTGATTGGTTGTCCTTGTGTGATTGGCCATCCTTGTATGATTGGCCGTCCTTGTGTGATTGGTTGTCCTTGTGTGATTGGCTGTGGCTGTCCTTGTGTGATTGGCTGTGGCTGTCCTTGTGTGATTGGCTGTCCTTGTGTGATTGGCTATACTTGTGTGATTGGCTATACTTGTGTGATTGGTTGTCCTTGTGTGATTGGCTGTCCTTGTATGATTGGCTGTCCTTGTGTGATTGGCTATACTTGTGTGATTGGCTATACTTGTGTGATTGGCTATACTTGTGTGATTGGCTATACTTGTGTGATTGGCTGTCCTTGTGTGATTGGCTATACTTGTGTGATTGGCTATACTTGTGTGATTGGCTGTCCTTGTGTGATTGGCTATACTTGTGTGATTGGCTATACTTGTGTGATTGGCTGTCCTTGTGTGATTGGCTATACTTGTGTGATTGGCTATACTTGTGTGATTGGCTATACTTGTGTGATTGGCTGTCCTTGTATGATTGGCTGTCCTTGTGTGATTGGCTGTCCTTGTATGATTGGCTATACTTGTGTGATTGGCTGTCCTTGTGTGATTGGCTATACTTGTGTGATTGGCTATACTTGTGTGATTGGCTGTCCTTGTGTGATTGGCTATACTTGTGTGATTGGCTATACTTGTGTTATTGGCTGTCCTTGTGTGATTGGCTATACTTGTGTTATTGGCTATACTTGTGTGATTGGCTATACTTGTGTGATTGGCTGTCCTTGTGTGATTGGCTATACTTGTGTGATTGGCTGTCCTTGTGTGATTGGTTGTCCTTGTGTGATTGGCTGTCCTTGTGTGATTGGCTATACTTGTGTGATTGGCTATACTTGTGTGATTGGCTGTCCTTGTGTGATTGGCTATACTTGTGTTATTGGCTGTCCTTGTGTGATTGGCTATACTTGTGTGATTGGCTATACTTGTGTGATTGGCTGTCCTTGTGTGATTGGCTATACTTGTGTGATTGGCTGTCCTTGTGTGATTGGCTATACTTGTGTGATTGGCTGTCCTTGTGTCATTGGCTATACTTGTGTGATTGGCTATACTTGTGTGATTGGCTGTCCTTGTGTGATTGGTTGTCCTTGTGTGATTGGCTATACTTGTGTGATTGGCTATACTTGTGTGATTGGCTATACTTGTGTGATTGGCTGTCCTTGTGTGATTGGCTATACTTGTGTGATTGGCTGTCCTTGTGTGATTGGTTGTTCTTGTGTGATTGGCTGTCCTTGTGTGATTGGCTGTCCTTGTGTGATTGGCTATACTTGTGTGATTGGCTATACTTGTGTGATTGGCTATACTTGTGTGATTGGCTGTCCTTGTGTGATTGGTTGTCCTTGTGTGATTGGCTATACTTGTGTGATTGGTTGTCCTTGTATGATTGGCTATACTTGTGTGATTGGCTATACTTGTGTGATTGGCTGTCCTTGTGTGATTGGTTGTCCTTGTATGATTGGTTGTCCTTGTATGATTATCTATACTTGTGTGATTGGTTGTCCTTGTGTGATTGGCTATACTTGTGTGATTGGCTATACTTGTGTGATTGGCTATACTTGTGTGATTGGCTATACTTGTGTGATTGGCTATACTTGTGTGATTGGCTGTCCTTGTGTGATTGGCTATACTTGTGTGATTGGTTGTCCTTGTGTGATTGGCTATACTTGTGTGATTGGTTGTCCTTGTGTGATTGGCTATACTTGTGTGATTGGCTATACTTGTGTGATTGGTTGTCCTTGTGTGATTGGCTATACTTGTGTGATTGGCTATACTTGTGTGATTGGCTGTCCTTGTGTGATTGGCTATACTTGTGTGATTGGCTATACTTGTGTGATTGGCTATACTTGTGTGATTGGTTGTCCTTGTGTGATTGGCTATACTTGTGTGATTGGCTATACTTGTGTGATTGGCTATACTTGTGTGATTGGCTATACTTGTGTGATTGGCTGTCCTTGTGTGATTGGCTGTCCTTGTATGATTGGCTATACTTGTGTGATTGGCTATACTTGTGTGATTGGCTGTCCTTGTGTGATTGGCTATACTTGTGTGATTGGCTATACTTGTGTGATTGGCTATACTTGTGTGATTGGCTATACTTGTGTGATTGGCTGTCCTTGTGTGATTGGCTGTCCTTGTATGATTGGCTATACTTGTGTGATTGGCTATACTTGTGTGATTGGCTATACTTGTGTGATTGGCTGTCCTTGTGTGATTGGCTGTCCTTGTGTGATTGGCTGTCCTTGTATGATTGGCTATACTTGTGTGATTGGCTATACTTGTATGATTGGCTGTCCTTGTGTGATTGGTTGTCCTTGTGTGATTGGCTATACTTGTGTGATTGGCTGTCCTTGTGTGATTGGTTGTCCTTGTGTGATTGGTTGTCCTTGTGTGATTGGATATACTTGTGTGATTGGCTGTCCTTGTGTGATTGGCTATACTTGTGTGATTGGCTATACTTGTGTGATTGGTTGTCCTTGTGTGATTGGCTGTCCTTGTATGATTGGCTATACTTGTGTTATTAGTTGTCCTTGTGTGATTGGCTATACTTGTGTGATTGGTTGTCCTTGTGTGATTGGCTGTCCTTGTGTGATAGACATGATAGATCACTGCTGAGGACATGATAGATCACTGCTGAGGACATGATAGATCACTGCTGAGGACATGATAGATCACTGCTGAGGACATGATAGATCACTGCTGAGGACATGATAGATCACTGCTGAGGACATGATAGATCACTGCTGAGGACATGATAGATCATGGCTGAGGATTTGACTGCTTGCGCCTCTAACATTTACTGTGAAGTCTCTTTCAGCTGTCCCAGTTATTCTTGTCTCTATCTGATTGTTATGTATAGACACAAATATAAACATGCTTGTTGATAACATCATGATAAGTATATTTTCTCATCTGTATCCTTGACTTGTATAGATCTATGAAGTGGTACGACCCTTGCTGACCCTGCTACATGCTGACCGGTCAAGCTTACAGAACTTTGAAGCTTTGCTGGCTTTGACCAATCTCTCATCGGTCAGCGAATCTGTCAGGTTAGCCTCCAGTTTACAATTCAATGTTGTTAATGTCTGGATTATCTGCTGAAGTGATTTCTGTCCATAGCATTCAGTTTGCTGTGCTGAGGTGTTTCACATAACTGTTGCACATCCAAGTGGTTTTGATATTTGCAAGTCACTATTTCACACAACAACAGACAGGTAATTAAACATCATGCACATTTATATCCTGGAAATAGATTGTTCCACACATACAGCAACTAATTGAGATCCAGAGTAGACAACGTTTTGATGAGACAGATATGGCTGTGTTCACAGTGTTACAACACACAACAGGGACCTACAATAGACAGTGTTTCACTGAGACAGATATGGCTGTGTTCACAGTGTTACAACACACAACAGGGACCTACATTAGACAGTGTTTCACTGAGACAGATATGGCTGTGTTCACAATGTTACAACACACAACAGGGACCTAAAATAGACAGTGTTTCATTGAGACAGATATGGCTGTGCTCACAATGTTACAACAACCACTGGGACCTAAAATAGACAGTGTTTCATTGAGACAGATATGGCTGTGCTCACAATGTTACAACAACCACTGGGACCTAAAATAGACAGTGTTTCATTGAGACAGATATGGCTGTGTTCACAATGTTACAACAACCACTGGGACCTAAAATAGACAGTGTTTCATTGAGACAGATATGGCTGTGCTCACAATGTTACAACAACCACTGGGACCTAAAATAGACAGTGTTTCATTGAGACAGATATGGCTGTGTTCACAATGTTACAACAACCACTGGGACCTAAAATAGACAGTGTTTCACTGGGACAGATATGGCTGTGTTCACAATGTTACAACAACCACTGGGACCTAAAATAGACAGTGTTTCACTGGGACAGATATGGCTGTGTTCACAATGTTACAACAACCACTGGGACCTAAAATAGACAGTATTTCACTGGGACAGATATGGCTGTGTTCACAATGTTACAACAACCACTGGGACCTAAAATAGACAGTGTTTCACTGGGACAGATATGGCTGTGTTCACAATGTTACAACACACAACTGGGACCTAAAATAGACAGTGTTTCACTGGGACAGATATGGCTATGTTCACAATGTTACAACAACCACTGGGACCTAAAATAGACAGTGTTTCACTGGGACAGATATGGCTGTGTTCACAATGTTACAACACACAACTGGGACCTAAAATAGACAGTGTTTCACTGGGACAGATATGGCTGTGTTCACAATGTTACAACACACAACTGGGACCTAAAATAGACAGTGTTTCACTGGGACAGATATGGCTGTGTTCACAATGTTACAACACACAACTGGGACCTAAAATAGACAGTGTTTCACTGGGACAGATATGGCTGTGTTCACAATGTTACAACAACCACTGGGACCTAAAATAGACAGTGTTTCATTGAGACAGATATGGCTATGTTCACAATGTTACAACAACCACTGGGACCTAAAATAGACAGTGTTTCACTGGGACAGATATGGCTATGTTCACAATGTTACAACACACAACTGAGACCTAAAATAGACAGTGTTTCACTGGGACAGATATGGCTGTGTTCACAATGTTACAACACACAACTGAGACCTAAAATAGACAGTGTTTCACTGGGACAGATATGGCTGTGTTCACAATGTTACAACAACCACTGGGACCTAAAATAGACAGTGTTTCATTGAGACAGATATGGCTGTGTTCACAATGTTACAACAACCACTGGGACCTAAAATAGACAGTGTTTCACTGAGACAGATATGGCTGTGTTCACAATGTTACAACAACCACGGGGACCTAAAATAGACAGTGTTTCATTGAGACAGATATGGCTATGTTCACAATGTTACAACAACCACTGGGACCTAAAATAGACAGTGTTTCACTGGGACAGATATGGCTGTGTTCACAATGTTACAACAACCACTGGGACCTAAAATAGACAGTATTTCACTGGGACAGATATGGCTGTGTTCACAATGTTACAACAACCACTGGGACCTAAAATAGACAGTGTTTCACTGGGACAGATATGGCTGTGTTCACAATGTTACAACACACAACTGGGACCTAAAATAGACAGTGTTTCACTGGGACAGATATGGCTGTGTTCACAATGTTACAACACACAACAGGGACCTACATTAGACAGTGTTTCACTGGGACAGATATGGCTGTGTTCACAATGTTACAACACACAACAGGGACCTACATTAGACAGTGTTTCACTGGGACAGATATGGCTGTGTTCACAGTGTTACAACACACAACAGGGACCTACATTAGACAGTGTTTCACTGGGACAGATATGGCTGTGTTCACAGTGTTACAACACACAACAGGGACCTAAAATAGACAGTGTTTCACTGAGACAGATATGGCTGTGTTCACAATGTTACAACACACAACTGGGACCTAAAATAGACAGTGTTTCATTGAGACAGATATGGCTGTGCTCACAATGTTACAACAACCACTGGGACCTAAAATAGACAGTGTTTCATTGAGACAGATATGGCTGTGTTCACAATGTTACAACAACCACTGGGACCTAAAATAGACAGTGTTTCACTGGGACAGATATGGCTGTGTTCACAATGTTACAACAACCACTGGGACCTAAAATAGACAGTGTTTCACTGGGACAGATATGGCTGTGTTCACAATGTTACAACAACCACTGGGACCTAAAATAGACAGTGTTTCACTGGGACAGATATGGCTGTGTTCACAATGTTACAACAACCACTGGGACCTAAAATAGACAGTATTTCACTGGGACAGATATGGCTGTGTTCACAATGTTACAACAACCACTGGGACCTAAAATAGACAGTGTTTCACTTGGACAGATATGGCTGTGTTCACAATGTTACAACACACAACTGGGACCTAAAATAGACAGTGTTTCACTGGGACAGATATGGCTATGTTCACAATGTTACAACAACCACTGGGACCTAAAATAGACAGTGTTTCACTGGGACAGATATGGCTGTGTTCACAATGTTACAACACACAACTGGGACCTAAAATAGACAGTGTTTCACTGGGACAGATATGGCTGTGTTCACAATGTTACAACACACAACTGGGACCTAAAATAGACAGTGTTTCACTGGGACAGATATGGCTGTGTTCACAATGTTACAACACACAACTGGGACCTAAAATAGACAGTGTTTCACTGGGACAGATATGGCTGTGTTCACAATGTTACAACAACCACTGGGACCTAAAATAGACAGTGTTTCACTGGGACAGATATGGCTGTGTTCACAATGTTACAACACACAACTGGGACCTAAAATAGACAGTGTTTCACTGGGACAGATATGGCTGTGTTCACAATGTTACAACACACAACTGGGACCTAAAATAGACAGTGTTTCACTGGGACAGATATGGCTGTGTTCACAATGTTACAACACACAACTGGGACCTAAAATAGACAGTGTTTCACTGGGACAGATATGGCTGTGTTCACAATGTTACAACAACCACTGGGACCTAAAATAGACAGTGTTTCATTGAGACAGATATGGCTATGTTCACAATGTTACAACAACCACTGGGACCTAAAATAGACAGTGTTTCACTGGGACAGATATGGCTATGTTCACAATGTTACAACACACAACTGAGACCTAAAATAGACAGTGTTTCACTGGGACAGATATGGCTGTGTTCACAATGTTACAACACACAACTGAGACCTAAAATAGACAGTGTTTCACTGGGACAGATATGGCTGTGTTCACAATGTTACAACAACCACTGGGACCTAAAATAGACAGTGTTTCATTGAGACAGATATGGCTGTGTTCACAATGTTACAACAACCACTGGGACCTAAAATAGACAGTGTTTCACTGAGACAGATATGGCTGTGTTCACAATGTTACAACAACCACTGGGACCTAAAATAGACAGTGTTTCACTGGGACAGATATGGCTGTGTTCACAATGTTACAACACACAACTGGGACCTAAAATAGACAGTGTTTCACTGGGACAGATATGGCTGTGTTCACAATGTTACAACACACAACAGGGACCTACATTAGACAGTGTTTCACTGGGACAGATATGGCTGTGTTCACAATGTTACAACACACAACAGGGACCTACATTAGACAGTGTTTCACTGGGACAGATATGGCTGTGTTCACAGTGTTACAACACACAACAGGGACCTACATTAGACAGTGTTTCACTGGGACAGATATGGCTGTGTTCACAGTGTTACAACACACAACAGGGACCTAAAATAGACAGTGTTTCATTGAGACAGATATGGCTGTGTTCACAATGTTACAACACACAACTGGGACCTAAAATAGACAGTGTTTCATTGAGACAGATATGGCTGTGCTCACAATGTTACAACAACCACTGGGACCTAAAATAGACAGTGTTTCATTGAGACAGATATGGCTGTGTTCACAATGTTACAACAACCACTGGGACCTAAAATAGACAGTGTTTCACTGGGACAGATATGGCTGTGTTCACAATGTTACAACAACCACTGGGACCTAAAATAGACAGTGTTTCACTGGGACAGATATGGCTGTGTTCACAATGTTACAACAACCACTGGGACCTAAAATAGACAGTGTTTCACTGGGACAGATATGGCTGTGTTCACAATGTTACAACAACCACTGGGACCTAAAATAGACAGTATTTCACTGGGACAGATATGGCTGTGTTCACAATGTTACAACAACCACTGGGACCTAAAATAGACAGTGTTTCACTTGGACAGATATGGCTGTGTTCACAATGTTACAACACACAACTGGGACCTAAAATAGACAGTGTTTCACTGGGACAGATATGGCTATGTTCACAATGTTACAACAACCACTGGGACCTAAAATAGACAGTGTTTCACTGGGACAGATATGGCTGTGTTCACAATGTTACAACACACAACTGGGACCTAAAATAGACAGTGTTTCACTGGGACAGATATGGCTGTGTTCACAATGTTACAACACACAACTGGGACCTAAAATAGACAGTGTTTCACTGGGACAGATATGGCTGTGTTCACAATGTTACAACACACAACTGGGAACTAAAATAGACAGTGTTTCACTGGGACAGATATGGCTGTGTTCACAATGTTACAACAACCACTGGGACCTAAAATAGACAGTGTTTCATTGAGACAGATATGGCTATGTTCACAATGTTACAACAACCACTGGGACCTAAAATAGACAGTGTTTCACTGGGACAGATATGGCTATGTTCACAATGTTACAACACACAACTGAGACCTAAAATAGACAGTGTTTCACTGGGACAGATATGGCTGTGTTCACAATGTTACAACACACAACTGAGACCTAAAATAGACAGTGTTTCACTGGGACAGATATGGCTGTGTTCACAATGTTACAACAACCACTGGGACCTAAAATAGACAGTGTTTCATTGAGACAGATATGGCTGTGTTCACAATGTTACAACAACCACTGGGACCTAAAATAGACAGTATTTCACTGGGACAGATATGGCTGTGTTCACAATGTTACAACAACCACTGGGACCTAAAATAGACAGTGTTTCACTGGGACAGATATGGCTGTGTTCACAATGTTACAACACACAACTGGGACCTAAAATAGACAGTGTTTCACTGGGACAGATATGGCTGTGTTCACAATGTTACAACACACAACAGGGACCTACATTAGACAGTGTTTCACTGGGACAGATATGGCTGTGTTCACAATGTTACAACACACAACAGGGACCTACATTAGACAGTGTTTCACTGGGACAGATATGGCTGTGTTCACAGTGTTACAACACACAACAGGGACCTACATTAGACAGTGTTTCACTGGGACAGATATGGCTGTGTTCACAGTGTTACAACACACAACAGGGACCTAAAATAGACAGTGTTTCACTGAGACAGATATGGCTGTGTTCACAATGTTACAACACACAACTGGGACCTAAAATAGACAGTGTTTCATTGAGACAGATATGGCTATGCTCACAATGTTACAACACACAACTGAGACCTAAAATAGACAGTGTTTCATTGAGACAGATATGGCTGTGCTCACAATGTTACAACACACAACTGAGACCTAAAATAGACAGTGTTTCATTGAGACAGATATGGCTGTGCTCACAATGTTACAACAACCACTGGGACCTAAAATAGACAGTGTTTCATTGAGACAGATATGGCTGTGTTCACAATGTTACAACAACCACTGGGACCTAAAATAGACAGTGTTTCACTGGGACAGATATGGCTGTGTTCACAATGTTACAACAACCACTGGGACCTAAAATAGACAGTGTTTCACTGGGACAGATATGGCTGTGTTCACAATGTTACAACAACCACTGGGACCTAAAATAGACAGTGTTTCACTGGGACAGATATGGCTGTGTTCACAATGTTACAACAACCACTGGGACCTAAAATAGACAGTATTTCACTGGGACAGATATGGCTGTGTTCACAATGTTACAACAACCACTGGGACCTAAAATAGACAGTGTTTCACTTGAACAGATATGGCTGTGTTCACAATGTTACAACACACAACTGGGACCTAAAATAGACAGTGTTTCACTGGGACAGATATGGCTATGTTCACAATGTTACAACAACCACTGGGACCTAAAATAGACAGTGTTTCACTGGGACAGATATGGCTGTGTTCACAATGTTACAACACACAACTGGGACCTAAAATAGACAGTGTTTCACTGGGACAGATATGGCTGTGTTCACAATGTTACAACACACAACTGGGACCTAAAATAGACAGTGTTTCACTGGGACAGATATGGCTGTGTTCACAATGTTACAACACACAACTGGGACCTAAAATAGACAGTGTTTCACTGGGACAGATATGGCTGTGTTCACAATGTTACAACAACCACTGGGACCTAAAATAGACAGTGTTTCATTGAGACAGATATGGCTATGTTCACAATGTTACAACAACCACTGGGACCTAAAATAGACAGTGTTTCACTGGGACAGATATGGCTATGTTCACAATGTTACAACACACAACTGAGACCTAAAATAGACAGTGTTTCACTGGGACAGATATGGCTGTGTTCACAATGTTACAACACACAACTGGGACCTAACATAGACAGTGTTTCACTGGGACAGATATGGCTATGTTCACAATGTTACAACAACCACTGGGACCTAAAATAGACAGTGTTTCATTGAGACAGATATGGCTGTGTTCACAATGTTACAACAACCACTGGGACCTAAAATAGACAGTGTTTCATTGAGACAGATATGGCTGTGCTCACAATGTTACAACAACCACTGGGACCTAAAATAGACAGTGTTTCATTGAGACAGATATGGCTGTGTTCACAATGTTACAACAACCACTGGGACCTAAAATAGACAGTGTTTCACTGGGACAGATATGGCTGTGTTCACAATGTTACAACAACCACTGGGACCTAAAATAGACAGTGTTTCACTGGGACAGATATGGCTGTGTTCACAATGTTACAACAACCACTGGGACCTAAAATAGACAGTGTTTCACTGGGACAGATATGGCTGTGTTCACAATGTTACAACAACCACTGGGACCTAAAATAGACAGTGTTTCACTGGGACAGATATGGCTGTGTTCACAATGTTACAACAACCACTGGGACCTAAAATAGACAGTGTTTCACTGGGACAGATATGGCTGTGTTCACAATGTTACAACAACCACTGGGACCTAAAATAGACAGTATTTCACTGGGACAGATATGGCTGTGTTCACAATGTTACAACAACCACTGGGACCTAAAATAGACAGTGTTTCACTGGGACAGATATGGCTGTGTTCACAATGTTACAACACACAACTGGGACCTAAAATAGACAGTGTTTCACTGGGACAGATATGGCTATGTTCACAATGTTACAACAACCACTGGGACCTAAAATAGACAGTGTTTCACTGGGACAGATATGGCTGTGTTCACAATGTTACAACACACAACTGGGACCTAAAATAGACAGTGTTTCACTGGGACAGATATGGCTGTGTTCACAATGTTACAACACACCACTGGGACCTAAAATAGACAGTGTTTCACTGGGACAGATATGGCTGTGTTCACAATGTTACAACACACAACTGGGACCTAAAATAGACAGTGTTTCACTGGGACAGATATGGCTGTGTTCACAATGTTACAACAACCACTGGGACCTAAAATAGACAGTGTTTCATTGAGACAGATATGGCTATGTTCACGATGTTACAACAACCACTGGGACCTAAAATAGACAGTGTTTCATTGAGACAGATATGGCTGTGTTCACAATGTTACAACAACCACTGGGACCTAAAATAGACAGTGTTTCATTGAGACAGATATGGCTGTGTTCACAATGTTACAACAACCACTGGGACCTAAAATAGACAGTGTTTCATTGAGACAGATATGGCTGTGCTCACAATGTTACAACAACCACTGGGACCTAAAATAGACAGTGTTTCATTGAGACAGATATGGCTGTGTTCACAATGTTACAACAACCACTTGGACCTAAAATAGACAGTGTTTCATTGAGACAGATATGGCTGTGCTCACAATGTTACAACAACCACTGGGACCTAAAATAGACAGTGTTTCATTGAGACAGATATGGCTGTGTTCACAATGTTACAACAACCACTGGGACCTAAAATAGACAGTGTTTCACTGGGACAGATATGGCTGTGTTCACAATGTTACAACAACCACTGGGACCTAAAATAGACAGTGTTTCACTGGGACAGATATGGCTGTGTTCACAATGTTACAACAACCACTGGGACCTAAAATAGACAGTGTTTCACTGGGACAGATATGGCTGTGTTCACAATGTTACAACAACCACTGGGACCTAAAATAGACAGTGTTTCACTGGGACAGATATGGCTGTGTTCACAATGTTACAACAACCACTGGGACCTAAAATAGACAGTGTTTCACTGGGACAGATATGGCTGTGTTCACAATGTTACAACAACCACTGGGACCTAAAATAGACAGTGTTTCACTGGGACAGATATGGCTGTGTTCACAATGTTACAACAACCACTGGGACCTAAAATAGACAGTATTTCACTGGGACAGATATGGCTGTGTTCACAATGTTACAACAACCACTGGGACCTAAAATAGACAGTGTTTCACTGGGACAGATATGGCTGTGTTCACAATGTTACAACACACAACTGGGACCTAAAATAGACAGTGTTTCACTGGGACAGATATGGCTATGTTCACAATGTTACAACAACCACTGGGACCTAAAATAGACAGTGTTTCACTGGGACAGATATGGCTGTGTTCACAATGTTACAACACACAACTGGGACCTAAAATAGACAGTGTTTCACTGGGACAGATATGGCTGTGTTCACAATGTTACAACACACAACTGGGACCTAAAATAGACAGTGTTTCACTGGGACAGATATGGCTGTGTTCACAATGTTACAACAACCACTGGGACCTAAAATAGACAGTGTTTCATTGAGACAGATATGGCTATGCTCACAATGTTACAACACACAACTGAGACCTAAAATAGACAGTGTTTCATTGAGACAGATATGGCTGTGCTCACAATGTTACAACACACAACTGAGACCTAAAATAGACAGTGTTTCATTGAGACAGATATGGCTGTGCTCACAATGTTACAACAACCACTGGGACCTAAAATAGACAGTGTTTCATTGAGACAGATATGGCTGTGCTCACAATGTTACAACACACAACTGGGACCTAAAATAGACAGTGTTTCATTGAGACAGATATGGCTGTGTTCACAATGTTACAACAACCACTGGGACCTAAAATAGACAGTGTTTCACTGGGACAGATATGGCTGTGTTCACAATGTTACAACAACCACTGGGACCTAAAATAGACAGTGTTTCACTGGGACAGATATGGCTGTGCTCACAATGTTACAACAACCACTGGGACCTAAAATAGACAGTGTTTCATTGAGACAGATATGGCTGTGTTCACAATGTTACAACAACCACTGGGACCTAAAATAGACAGTGTTTCATTGAGACAGATATGGCTGTGCTCACAATGTTACAACACACAACTGGGACCTAAAATAGACAGTGTTTCACTGAGACAGATATGGCTGTGCTCACAATGTTACAACACACAACTGGGACCTAACATAGACAGTGATTCATTGAGTCAGATATGGCTTTGCTCACAATGTTACAACACACAACTGGGACCTAACATAGACAGTGTTTCATTGAGACAGATATGGCTATGTTCACAATGTTACAACAACCACTGGGACCTAAAATAGACAGTGTTTCATTGAGACAGATATGGCTGTGTTCACAATGTTACAACAACCACTGGGACCTAAAATAGACAGTGTTTCATTGAGACAGATATGGCTGTGCTCACAATGTTACAACAACCACTGGGACCTAAAATAGACAGTGTTTCATTGAGACAGATATGGCTGTGTTCACAATGTTACAACAACCACTGGGACCTAAAATAGACAGTGTTTCACTGGGACAGATATGGCTGTGTTCACAATGTTACAACAACCACTGGGACCTAAAATAGACAGTGTTTCACTGGGACAGATATGGCTGTGTTCACAATGTTACAACAACCACTGGGACCTAAAATAGACAGTGTTTCACTGGGACAGATATGGCTGTGTTCACAATGTTACAACAACCACTGGGACCTAAAATAGACAGTGTTTCACTGGGACAGATATGGCTGTGTTCACAATGTTACAACAACCACTGGGACCTAAAATAGACAGTGTTTCACTGGGACAGATATGGCTGTGTTCACAATGTTACAACAACCACTGGGACCTAAAATAGACAGTGTTTCACTGGGACAGATATGGCTGTGTTCACAATGTTACAACAACCACTGGGACCTAAAATAGACAGTATTTCACTGGGACAGATATGGCTGTGTTCACAATGTTACAACAACCACTGGGACCTAAAATAGACAGTGTTTCACTGGGACAGATATGGCTGTGTTCACAATGTTACAACACACAACTGGGACCTAAAATAGACAGTGTTTCACTGGGACAGATATGGCTATGTTCACAATGTTACAACAACCACTGGGACCTAAAATAGACAGTGTTTCACTGGGACAGATATGGCTGTGTTCACAATGTTACAACACACAACTGGGACCTAAAATAGACAGTGTTTCACTGGGACAGATATGGCTGTGTTCACAATGTTACAACACACAACTGGGACCTAAAATAGACAGTGTTTCACTGGGACAGATATGGCTGTGTTCACAATGTTACAACACACAACTGGGACCTAAAATAGACAGTGTTTCACTGGGACAGATATGGCTGTGTTCACAATGTTACAACAACCACTGGGACCTAAAATAGACAGTGTTTCATTGAGACAGATATGGCTATGTTCACGATGTTACAACAACCACTGGGACCTAAAATAGACAGTGTTTCACTGGGACAGATATGGCTATGTTCACAATGTTACAACACACAACTGAGACCTAAAATAGACAGTGTTTCACTGGGACAGATATGGCTGTGTTCACAATGTTACAACACACAACTGGGACCTAAAATAGACAGTGTTTCACTGGGACAGATATGGCTGTGTTCACAATGTTACAACAACCACTGGGACCTAAAATAGACAGTGTTTCATTGAGACAGATATGGCTGTGTTCACAATGTTACAACAACCACTGGGACCTAAAATAGACAGTGTTTCACTGAGACAGATATGGCTGTGTTCACAATGTTACAACAACCACTGGGACCTAAAATAGACAGTGTTTCATTGAGACAGATATGGCTATGTTCACAATGTTACAACAACCACTGGGACCTAAAATAGACAGTGTTTCACTGGGACAGATATGGCTGTGTTCACAATGTTACAACAACCACTGGGACCTAAAATAGACAGTATTTCACTGGGACAGATATGGCTGTGTTCACAATGTTACAACAACCACTGGGACCTAAAATAGACAGTGTTTCACTGGGACAGATATGGCTGTGTTCACAATGTTACAACACACAACTGGGACCTAAAATAGACAGTGTTTCACTGGGACAGATATGGCTGTGTTCACAATGTTACAACACACAACAGGGACCTACATTAGACAGTGTTTCACTGGGACAGATATGGCTGTGTTCACAATGTTACAACACACAACAGGGACCTACATTAGACAGTGTTTCACTGGGACAGATATGGCTGTGTTCACAGTGTTACAACACACAACAGGGACCTAAAATAGACAGTGTTTCACTGGGACAGATATGGCTGTGTTCACAATGTTACAACAACCACTGGGACCTAAAATAGACAGTGTTTCACTGGGACAGATATGGCTGTGCTCACAATGTTACAACAACCACTGGGACCTAAAATAGACAGTGTTTCATTGAGACAGATATGGCTGTGTTCACAATGTTACAACAACCACTGGGACCTAAAATAGACAGTGTTTCATTGAGACAGATATGGCTGTGCTCACAATGTTACAACACACAACTGGGACCTAAAATAGACAGTGTTTCACTGAGACAGATATGGCTGTGCTCACAATGTTACAACACACAACTGGGACCTAACATAGACAGTGTTTCATTGAGACAGATATGGCTATGTTCACAATGTTACAACAACCACTGGGACCTAAAATAGACAGTGTTTCACTGGGACAGATATGGCTGTGTTCACAATGTTACAACACACAACTGGGACCTAAAATAGACAGTGTTTCACTGGGACAGATATGGCTGTGTTCACAATGTTACAACACACAACTGGGACCTAAAATAGACAGTGTTTCACTGGGACAGATATGGCTGTGTTCACAATGTTACAACACACAACTGGGACCTAAAATAGACAGTGTTTCACTGGGACAGATATGGCTGTGTTCACAATGTTACAACAACCACTGGGACCTAAAATAGACAGTGTTTCATTGAGACAGATATGGCTATGTTCACAATGTTACAACAACCACTGGGACCTAAAATAGACAGTGTTTCACTGGGACAGATATGGCTATGTTCACAATGTTACAACACACAACTGAGACCTAAAATAGACAGTGTTTCACTGGGACAGATATGGCTGTGTTCACAATTTTACAACACACAACTGGGACCTAAAATAGACAGTGTTTCACTGGGACAGATATGGCTGTGTTCACAATGTTACAACAACCACTGGGACCTAAAATAGACAGTGTTTCATTGAGACAGATATGGCTGTGTTCACAATGTTACAACACACAACTGGGACCTAAAATAGACAGTGTTTCACTGGGACAGATATGGCTGTGTTCACAATGTTACAACAACCACTGGGACCTAAAATAGACAGTGTTTCACTGAGACAGATATGGCTGTGTTCACAATGTTACAACAACCACTGGGACCTAAAATAGACAGTGTTTCATTGAGACAGATATGGCTATGTTCACAATGTTACAACAACCACTGGGACCTGAAATAGACAGTGTTTCACTGGGACAGATATGGCTGTGTTCACAATGTTACAACAACCACTGGGACCTAAAATAGACATTATTTCACTGGGACAGATATGGCTGTGTTCACAATGTTACAACAACCACTGGGACCTAAAATAGACAGTGTTTCACTGGGACAGATATGGCTGTGTTCACAATGTTACAACACACAACTGGGACCTAAAATAGACAGTGTTTCACTGGGACAGATATGGCTGTGTTCACAATGTTACAACACACAACAGGGACCTACATTAGACAGTGTTTCACTGGGACAGATATGGCTGTGTTCACAATGTTACAACACACAACAGGGACCTACATTAGACAGTGTTTCACTGGGACAGATATGGCTGTGTTCACAGTGTTACAACACACAACAGGGACCTACATTAGACAGTGTTTCACTGGGACAGATATGGCTGTGTTCACAGTGTTACAACACACAACAGGGACCTAAAATAGACAGTGTTTCACTGAGACAGATATGGCTGTGTTCACAATGTTACAACACACAACTGGGACCTAAAATAGACAGTGTTTCATTGAGACAGATATGGCTATGCTCACAATGTTACAACACACAACTGAGACCTAAAATAGACAGTGTTTCATTGAGACAGATATGGCTGTGCTCACAATGTTACAACACACAACTGGGACCTAAAATAGACAGTGTTTCATTGAGACAGATATGGCTGTGTTCACAATGTTACAACAACCACTGGGACCTAAAATAGACAGTGTTTCACTGGGACAGATATGGCTGTGTTCACAATGTTACAACAACCACTGGGACCTAAAATAGACAGTGTTTCACTGGGACAGATATGGCTGTGCTCACAATGTTACAACAACCACTGGGACCTAAAATAGACAGTGTTTCATTGAGACAGATATGGCTGTGTTCACAATGTTACAACAACCACTGGGACCTAAAATAGACAGTGTTTCATTGAGACAGATATGGCTGTGCTCACAATGTTAAACACACAACTGGGACCTAAAATAGACAGTGTTTCACTGAGACAGATATGGCTGTGCTCACAATGTTACAACACACAACTGGGACCTAACATAGACAGTGTTTCATTGAGACAGATATGGCTGTGCTCACAATGTTACAACACACAACTGGGACCTAACATAGACATTGTTTCATTGAGACAGATATGGCTGTGCTCACAATGTTACAACACACAACTGGGACCTAACATAGACAGTGTTTCATTGAGACAGATATGGCTATGCTCACAATGTTACAACAACCACTGGGACCTAACATAGACAGTGTTTCATTGAGACAGATATGGCTATGTTCACAATGTTACAACACACAACTGGGACCTAAAATAGACAGTGTTTCATTGAGACAGATATGGCTGTGTTCACAATGTTACAACACACAACTGGGACCTAAAATAGACAGTGTTTCATTGAGACAGATATGGCTGTGTTCACAATGTTACAACAACCACTGGGACCTAAAATAGACAGTGTTTCATTGAGACAGATATGGCTATGTTCACAATGTTACAACACACAACTGAGACCTAAAATAGACAGTGTTTCACTGGGACAGATATGGCTGTGTTCACAATGTTACAACACACAACTGGGACCTAAAATAGACAGTGTTTCATTGAGACAGATATGGCTGTGTTCACAATGTTACAACAACCTCTGGGACCTAAAATAGACAGTGTTTCATTGAGACAGATATGGCTATGTTCACAATGTTACAACACACAACTGAGACCTAAAATAGACAGTGTTTCATTGAGACAGATATGGCTATGTTCACAATGTTACAACACACAACTGAGACCTAAAATAGACAGTGTTTCATTGAGACAGATATGGCTATGTTCACAATGTTACAACACACAACTGAGACCTAAAATAGACAGTGTTTCACTGGGACAGATATGGCTGTGTTCACAATGTTACAACACACAACTGAGACCTAAAATAGACAGTGTTTCACTGGGACAGATATGGCTGTGTTCACAATGTTACAACACACAACTGAGACCTAAAATAGATAGTGTTTCACTGGGACAGATATGGCTGTGTTCACAATGTTACAACAACCACTGGGACCTAAAATAGACAGTATTTCACTGAGACAGATATGGCTGTGTTCACAATGTTACAACACACAACTGGGACCTAAAATAGACAGTGTTTCACTGGGACAGATATGGCTGTGTTCACAATGTTACAACAACCATTGGGACCTAAAATAGACAGTGTTTCACTGAGACCTAAAATAGACAGTGTTTCACTGGGACAGATATGGCTGTGTTCACAATGTTACAACAACCACTGGAACCTAAAATAGACAGTGTTTCACTGAGACCTAAAATAGATAGTGTTTCACTGGGACAGATATGGCTATGTTCACAATGTTACAACACACAACTGGGACCTAAATTAGACAGTGTTTCACTGGGACCTAAAGTAGATAGTGTTTCACTGGGACAGATATGGCTATGTTCACAATGTTACAACACACAACTGGGACCTAAAATAGACAGTGTTTCACTGGGACAGATATGGCTATGTTCACAATGTTACAACACACAACTGAGACCTAAAATAGATAGTGTTTCACTGGGACAGATATCCCTATGTTCACAATGTTACAACACACAACTGAGACCTAAAATAGACAGTGTTTCACTGGGACAGATATGGCTATGTTCACAATGTTACAACACACAACTGGGACCTAAAATAGATAGTGTTTCACTGGGACAGATATGGCTGTGTTCACAATGTTACAACACACAACTGAGACCTAAAATAGACAGTGTTTCACTGGGACAGATATGGCTGTGTTCACAATGTTACAACAACCACTGGGACCTAAAATAGACAGTGTTTCATTGAGACAGATATGGCTGTGTTCTTGACAAGCATAGGTTATGTTTTTGTTTGTCTTTCTCATTGTTTAATTAAGTGACCTACTCATCTGTGTAATTATGTTTTAACACCTATGTTTATTCAGTTGCATTGTACATATCACCGTCTCACATCTTCTGCCTGATGTAGTTGATGATTCTTGTGTCATTAAAGTGATGCTAATTATATATATATATATATATATATATATATATATATATCTATATATATATATATATATATATATATATATATATATACATATATATACATATGTGTGTGTTTGGTGTCACCAGGGCCCGAATCCTGGCTGAGAAAGGTCTAGCCTCCATAGAGCACTATATGTTTGAGGAGCATGACATGCTGAGACGAGCAGCCACAGAGTGCATGTGCAACATGGTGATGAGTGAGCAGGTAGCTAAAGATCACACATCTGTCTCCCTACTGCATTCACTGCCTGGCATTCAGTTATGACGTCTGTCTCCCTACTGCATCCACTGCCTGGCATTCAGTTATGACGTCTGTCTCCCTACTGCATCCACTGCCTGGCATTCAGTTATGACATCTGTCTCCCTGCTGCATCCACTGCCTGGCATTCAGTTATGACATCTGTCTCCCTGCTGCATCCACTGCCTGGCATTCAGTTATGACATCTGTCTCCCTGCTGCATCCACTGCCTGGCATTCAGTTATGACATCTGTCTCCCTGCTGCATCCACTGCCTGGCATTCAGTTATGACATCTGTCTCCCTGCTGCATCCACTGCCTGGCATTCAGTTATGACATCTGTCTCCCTGCTGCATCCACTGCCTGGCATTCAGTTATGACATCTGTCTCCCTGCTGCATCCACTGCCTGGCATTCAGTTATGACATCTGTCTCCCTGCTGCATCCACTGCCTGGCATTCAGTTATGACATCTGTCTCCCTGCTGCATCCACTGCTTGGCATTCAGTTATGACATCTGTCTCCCTACTGCATCAACTGCCTGGCATTCAGTTATGACATCTGTCTCCCTACTGCATCCACTGCCTGGCATTCAGTTCATGACATGCATGCATCAAATATATCCATGCACACCTTGGACTTTATCACATCTTACATCAAACATATTCATACACTTTTCTCACATCTTACATAACACATATCCATACTCTTTACTCACATCTTACATCAAACATATTCATGCACTTTTCTCACATCTTACATCAAACATATTCATGCACTTTACTCACATCTTACATCAAACATATCCATACTCTTTACTCACATCTTACATCAAACATATTCATGCACTTTACTCATATCTTACATCTAACATATACATGCACTGCTTCCACTTTCTCACAACTTACATCAAACATATCCATAAATTGTACTCACATCTTACATCAAACATAGCCATGCACTTTACTCACATCTTACATCAAACATATCCATAAATTGTACTCACATCTTACATCTAACATATCCATAAATTGTACTCACATCTTACATCAAACATATCCATAAATTTTACTCACAACTTACATCAAACATATCCATAAATTTTACTCACATCTTACATCAAACATAGCCATGCACTTTACTCACATCTTACATCAAACATATCCATAAACTTTACTTACATCTTACATCAAACATATCCATGCACTTTACTCACATCTTACATCAAACATATCCATGCACTTTACTCACATCTTACATCAAACATATCCATGCACTTTATTCACATCTTACATCAAACATATCCATAAACTTTACTTACATCTTACATCAAACATATCCATACACTTTACTCACATCTTACATCAAACATATCCATGCACTTTATTCACATCTTACATCAAACATATCCATGCACTTTATTCACATCTTACATCAAACATATCCATAAACTTTACTCACATCTTACATCAAACATATCCATAAACTTTACTTACATCTTACATCAAACATATCCATGCACTTTACTCACATCTTACATCAAACATATCCATGCACTTTATTCACATCTTACATCAAACATATCCATAAACTTTACTCACATCTTACATCAAACATATCCATACACTTTACTTACATCAAACATATCCATAAACTTTACTCACATCTTACATCAAACATATCCATACACTTTACTCACATCTTACATCAAACATATCCATACACTTTACTCACATCTTACATTAAACAAATCCATAAACTTTACTTACATCTTACATCAAACATATCCATAAACTTTACTCACTTCTTAAATCAAACATATCCATGCACTTTACTCACATCTTACATCAAACATATCTATAAACGTTACTCACATCTTACATCAAACATATCCATACAGTTTAACACATCTTACATCAAACATATCCATATACTTTACTCACATCTTACATCAAACATATCCATGCACTTTTTCCATTTTCTCACATCTTGGATAAAACATATCCATGAAATTTTCTCACATCTTACATCAAACACATCCATACACTTTACTTAAAAACATATGGAATAAGGGATAACACTTTCATCCATTGAAGCCACTCAGAAAACATCTTTTCTTAAAGCCAGCCATGAGTTCTCATTGATTTCCCAGCCCAGTATTTCATTCACAGTTTGCTAACTGTCTATTGCTGCTCATTATTTGCAGCTGCAAGAACTATATGAAGGAAACAATGATCGAGTGAAAATTCTGGTGCTCTTCTCTGGGGAAGATGATCTGTCTTTGGTGCGTGCGGCTACCGGAGCACTAGCTGTCCTCTCAGCCAGACCTTCCATATGCAGGAAAATCGTGCAGGTTTGTTTGATGTTGCCTGTGCCCAGGTTTGTTTGATGTTGCCTGTGCTCAGGTTTGTTTGATGTTGCCTGTGCCCAGGTTTGTTTGATGTTGCCTGTGCCCAGGTTTGTTTGATGTTGCCTGTGCTCAGGTTTGTTTGATGTTGCCTGTGCCCAGGTTTGTTTGATGTTGCCTGTGCCCAGGTTTGTTTGATGTTGCCTGTGCCCAGGTTTGTTTGATGTTGCCTGTGCCCATTGAGAACACACCGTGACAGTATATATGATCACCTTTATATCTATGTCGTTTGCTCAATTTGATCAAAGCAGCAGACCTGGCATTGAGATTGTGCCTTTATAGAGCTTTGACTTCTTCAACAGGTGAGCTCATGGTTGGACATCCTACAAGTGCATGCGGTCAGTGAGTTATCAGACATCCAGCACCGAGCTTGTCACATCATCATGAACATAGTGATGGCAGACAAAGACCTAGCCAGCCTGGTGGTGGGCAGCCCATTGCTAGAGATCTTGATGGCGGTATCTAAACAGAAGGATCCTCTAGCAGACATGGCCACAAAGGCTGCACAGAGTGTGAGTATTCTGGCCTTAAATAACATCTGTTATATAGCCTCACCCAACCATGTCTCGCCTTTAGCAACATCTGTTATATAGTCTCACTCAACCATGTCTAGTCTTTAACATCTGTTATATAGTCTCACTCAACCGTGTCTAGCCTTTAACAACATCTGTTATATAGTCTCACTCAACCGTGTCTAGCCTTTAGCAACATCTGTTATATAGTCTCACTCAACCATGTCTAGTCTTTAACATCTGTTATATAGTCTCACTCAACCGTGTCTAGCCTTTAACAACATCTGTTATATAGTCCAACTCGAGCGTGTCTAGTCTTTAACATCTGTTATATAGTCTCACTCAACCGTGTCTAGCCTTTAGCAACATCTGTTATATAGTCCCACTCAACCATGCCTAGCCTTTAGCAACATCTGTTATATAGTCCCACTCAACCGTGTCTAGCCTTTAACAACATCTGTTATATAGTCCCACTCGAACGTGTCTAGCCTTTAACAACATCTGTTATATAGTCTCACTCAACCATGTCTTCCCTTTAACAACATCTGTTATATAGTCTCACTCAACCATGTCTAGCCTTTAACAACATCTGTTATATAGTCTCACTCAACCATGTCTAGCCTTTAACAACATCTGTTATATAGTCCAACTCGAGCGTGTCTAGTCTTTAACATCTGTTATATAGTCTCACTCAACCGTGTCTAGCCTTTAGCAACATCTGTTATATAGTCCCACTCAACCATGCCTAGCCTTTAGCAACATCTGTTATATAGTCCCACTCAACCGTGTCTAGCATTTAACAACATCTGTTATATAGTCTCACTCAACCATGTCTAGCCTTTAGCAACATCTGTTATATAGTCTCACTCAACCATGTCTCGCCTTTAGCAACATCTGTTATATAGTCTCACTCAACCATGTCTAGCCTTTAACATCTGTTATATAGTCTCACTCAACCATGTCTAGCCTTTAATAACATCTGTTAAATAGTCTCACTCAACCATGTCTAGCCTTTAACAACATCTGTTATATAGTCTCACTCAACCATGTCTAGCCTTTAACAACATTTGTTATATAGTCTCACTCAACCATGTCTAGCCTTTAATAACATCTGTTATATAGTCTCACTCAACCATGTCTAGCCTTTAACAACATCTGTTATATAGTCTCACTCAACCATGTCTAGCCTTTAACAACATCTGTTATATAGTCTCACTCAACCATGTCTAGCCTTTAACAACATCTGTTATATAGTCCCACTCAACCGTGTCTAGCATTTAACAACATCTGTTATATAGTCTCACTCAACCATGTCTAGCCTTTAGCAACATCTGTTATATAGTCTCACTCAACCATGTCTAGCCTTTAGCAACATCTGTTATATAGTCTCACTCAACCATGCCTCGCCTTTAACAACATCTGTTATATAGTCTCACTCAACCATGTCTTCCCTTTAACAACATCTGTTATATAGTCCCACTCAACCGTGTCTAGCATTTAATAACATCTGTTATATAGTCTCACTCAACCATGTCTAGCCTTTAGCAACATCTGTTATATAGTCTCACTCAACCATGTCTAGCCTTTATCATCTGTTATATAGTCTCACTCAACCATGTCTAGCCTTTAACAACATCTGTTATATAGTCTCACTCAACCATGTCTAGTCTTTAACAACATCTGTTATATAGTCTCACTCAACCATGTCTAGCCTTTAACATCTGTTATATAGTCTCACTCAACCGTGTCTAGCCTTTAACAACATCTGTTATATAGTCTCACTCAACCGTGTCTAGCCTTTAACAACATCTGTTATATAGTCTCACTCAACCATGTCTATTCTCTAGCAACATCTGTTATATAGTCTCACTCAACCATGCCTTGCCTTTAACAACATCTGTTATATAGTCTCACTCAACCATGTCTAGCCTTTAACAACATCTGTTATATAGCCTCACCCAACCATGTCTAGCCTTTAACCCTTTACAAGGCAGAACGTCCATTTCCGTCCGATGCCTTTAACGAGCAAATCGGCCGATTGCGTCCGATACTATTATGCATTGTAAAAACGCGATTTCTCGGCCTTACGATACTTCAGACGGCTACTTTCGCTTTCGCCGATAGTTTGACAATGTGGCCGCCATTTGTAAGCGCCTACTATGAATTTGAACAGACTTTTACGGACTTTTTTTTTATATTTTTCGGGCTTTTATGCTTAGTTTTTCAAAACGGATTTCGGCGATTCTTCAAGTGATAGTCGAGATTTCGCTAGGTTCAATTTAAGTGACATTAAAGGGCACGAAGTTGACTATTAATCGGAGCTAGATATCAGTGCAAAGCGTTACTTTGCTTTAGCAGTCTGAGTCGGACTTTAAAGAAAGTGATTATGATTCTGATAATGTGTTTGTAAATTGCCATATAGATGATGGAAAATCACAAACAACATGCTGTATTTCGTAAATATTTGTGTTCATATATGGATTACTGACAACAATCACGTGAGTAACATATTCTGCATGCTTTTCCCTTCATTGTGTTGTTTATTTAACTAAAATTGGTTGACTAACACCTTGTTTGTGATGTTTTTACTAACGCGACCCAAAATTTTACCGAACCTGAAAAATTTTTGCCTGTTCAGGGCTAAAAAATGGACAAGCGTCTGTCCTGTAAAGGGTTAACAACATCTGTTATATAGCCTCACCCAACCATGTCTAGGCTTTAACAACATCTGTTATATAGTCTCACCCAACAGTCTACTCTACCTGCAGACCCTAGACAAGGCTGTATTATAGAAACTGTAAAGAACATACTACAGTATGTTCTCTGTTGTAGACCCTGGAAATGGTTGTAGTATAGAAACTGTATAATGCTTTCTATTGTAGACCCTAGACAAGACTGTAATATAGAAACTGTATAATGTTCTTTGTTGCAGACACTAGACAAGGCTGTAATATAGAAACTGTATAATGTTGTGGTAGACCCTAGACAAGGCTGTAGTATATAAACTGTATAATGTTGTGTTGTAGACCCTAGACAAGACTGTAATATAGAAACTGTATAATGTTGTGTTGTAGACCCTATACAAGACTGTAGTATATAAACTGTATAATGTTGTGGTAGACCCTAGACAAGGCTGTAGTATATAAACTGTATAATGTTGTGTTGTAGACCCTAGACAAGACTGTAATATAGAAACTGTATAATGCTTTCTATTGTAGACCCTAGACAAGACTGTAATATAGAAACTGTATAATGTTGTGTTGTAGACCCTAGACAAGACTGTAGTATATAAACTGTATAATGTTGTGTTGTAGACCCTAGACAAGGCTGTAGTATATAAACTGTATAATGTTGTGTTGTAGACCCTAGACAAGACTGTAATATAGAAACTGTATAATGCTTTCTATTGTAGACCCTAGACAAGACTGTAATATAGAAACTGTATAATGTTGTGTTGTAGACCCTAGACAAGACTGTAGTATATAAACTGTATAATGTTGTGTTGTAGACCCTAGACAAGACTGTAATATAGAAACTGTATAATGTTGTGTTGTAGACCCTAGACAAGACTGTAGTATATAAACTGTATAATGTTGTGTTGTAGACCCTAGACAAGACTGTAGTATATAAACTGTATAATGTTGTGTTGTAGACCCTAGACAAGACTGTAGTATATAAACTGTATAATGTTGTGTTGTAGACCCTAGACAAGACTGTAATATAGAAACTGTATAATGTTGTGTTGTAGACCCTAGACAAGACTGTAATATAGAAACTGTATAATGTTGTGTTGTAGACCCTAGACAAGGCTGTAATATAGAAACTGTATAATGTTGTGTTGTAGACCCTAGACAAGACTGTAGTATATAAACTGTATAATGTTGTGTTGTAGACCCTAGACAAGACTGTAATATAGAAACTGTATAATGTTGTGTTGTAGACCCTAGACAAGACTGTAGTATATAAACTGTATAATGTTGTGTTGTAGACCCTAGACAAGACTGTAATATAGAAACTGTATAATGTTGTGTTGTAGACCCTAGACAAGACTGTAATATAGAAACTGTATAATGTTGTGTTGTAGACCCTAGACAAGACTGTAATATAGAAACTGTATAATGTTGTGTTGTAGACCCTAGACAAGACTGTAATATAGAAACTGTATAATGTTGTGTTGTAGACCCTAGACAAGACTGTAGTATATAAACTGTATAATGTTGTTTTGTAGACCCTAGACAAGACTGTAATATAGAAACTGTATAATGTTGTGTTGTAGACCCTAGACAAGACTGTAATATAGAAACTGTATAATGTTGTGTTGTAGACCCTATACAAGACTGTAATATAGAAACTGTGTAATGTTGTGTTGTAGACCCTAGACAAGACTGTAATATAGAAACTGTATAATGTTGTGTTGTAGACCCTAGACAAGACTGTAGTATATAAACTGTATAATGTTGTGTTGTAGACCCTAGACAAGACTAATATAGAAACTGTATAATGTTGTGTTGTAGACCCTAGACAAGACTGTAATATAGAAACTGTATAATGTTGTGTTGTAGACCCTAGACAAGACTGTAATATAGAAACTGTATAATGTTGTGTTGTAGACCCTATACAAGACTGTAATATAGAAACTGTGTAATGTTGTGTTGTAGACCCTAGACAAGACTGTAATATAGAAACTGTATAATGTTGTAGACCCTAGACAAGACTGTAGTATATAAACTGTATAATGTTGTGTTGTAGACCCTAGACTTGACTGTAATATAGAAACTGTATAATGTTGTGTTGTAGACCCTATACAAGACTGTAATATAGAAACTGTATAATGTTGTGTTGTAGACTCTAGACAAGACTGTGATATAGAAACTGTATAATGTTGTGTTGTAGACCCAAGACAAGACTGTAGTATAGAAACTGTATAATGTTGTGTTGTAGACACTAGACAAGACTGTAATATAGAAACTGTATAATGTTGTGTTGTAGACCCAAGACAAGACTGTAGTATAGAAACTGTATAATGTTGTGTTGTAGACCCTATACAAGACTGTAATATAGAAACTGTATAATGTTGTGTTGTAGACTCTAGACAAGATTGTAGTATATAAACTGTATATTGTTGTGTTGTAGACTCTAGACAAGACTGTAGTATATAAACTGTATAATGTTGTGTTGTAGACTCTAGACAAGATTGTAGTATATAAACTGTATAATGTTGTGTTGTAGACTCTAGACAAGATTGTAGTATATAAACTGTATAATGTTGTGTTGTAGACCCTATACAAGACTGTAATATAGAAACTGTATAATGTTGTGTTGTAGACTCTAGACAAGACTGTAATATAGAAACTGTATAATGTTGTGTTGTAGACCCTAGACAAGACTGTAATATAGAAACTGTATAATGTTGTGTTGTAGACCCTAGACAAGGCTGTAATATAGAAACTGTATAATGTTGTGTTGTAGACCCTAGACAAGGCTGTAATATAGAAACTGTATAATGTTGTGTTGTAGACCCTAGACAAGACTGTAGTATATAAACTGTATAATGTTGTGTTGTAGACCCTAGACAAGACTGTAATATAGAAACTGTATAATGTTGTGTTGTAGACCCTAGACAAGACTGTAGTATATAAACTGTATAATGTTGTGTTGTAGACCCTAGACAAGACTGTAATATAGAAACTGTATAATGTTGTGTTGTAGACCCTAGACAAGACTGTAATATAGAAACTGTATAATGTTGTGTTGTAGACCCTAGACAAGACTGTAATATAGAAACTGTATAATGTTGTGTTGTAGACCCTAGACAAGACTGTAATATAGAAACTGTATAATGTTGTGTTGTAGACCCTAGACAAGACTGTAGTATATAAACTGTATAATGTTGTTTTGTAGACCCTAGACAAGACTGTAATATAGAAACTGTATAATGTTGTGTTGTAGACCCTAGACAAGACTGTAATATAGAAACTGTATAATGTTGTGTTGTAGACCCTATACAAGACTGTAATATAGAAACTGTGTAATGTTGTGTTGTAGACCCTAGACAAGACTGTAATATAGAAACTGTATAATGTTGTGTTGTAGACCCTAGACAAGACTGTAGTATATAAACTGTATAATGTTGTGTTGTAGACCCTAGACAAGACTAATATAGAAACTGTATAATGTTGTGTTGTAGACCCTAGACAAGACTGTAATATAGAAACTGTATAATGTTGTGTTGTAGACCCTAGACAAGACTGTAATATAGAAACTGTATAATGTTGTGTTGTAGACCCTATACAAGACTGTAATATAGAAACTGTGTAATGTTGTGTTGTAGACCCTAGACAAGACTGTAATATAGAAACTGTATAATGTTGTAGACCCTAGACAAGACTGTAGTATATAAACTGTATAATGTTGTGTTGTAGACCCTAGACTTGACTGTAATATAGAAACTGTATAATGTTGTGTTGTAGACCCTATACAAGACTGTAATATAGAAACTGTATAATGTTGTGTTGTAGACTCTAGACAAGACTGTGATATAGAAACTGTATAATGTTGTGTTGTAGACCCAAGACAAGACTGTAGTATAGAAACTGTATAATGTTGTGTTGTAGACACTAGACAAGACTGTAATATAGAAACTGTATAATGTTGTGTTGTAGACCCAAGACAAGACTGTAGTATAGAAACTGTATAATGTTGTGTTGTAGACCCTATACAAGACTGTAATATAGAAACTGTATAATGTTGTGTTGTAGACTCTAGACAAGATTGTAGTATATAAACTGTATATTGTTGTGTTGTAGACTCTAGACAAGATTGTAGTATATAAACTGTATAATGTTGTGTTGTAGACTCTAGACAAGATTGTAGTATATAAACTGTATAATGTTGTGTTGTAGACCCTATACAAGACTGTAATATAGAAACTGTATAATGTTGTGTTGTAGACTCTAGACAAGACTGTAATATAGAAACTGTATAATGTTGTGTTGTAGACCCTAGACAAGACTGTAATATAGAAACTGTATAATGTTGTGTTGTAGACCCAAGACAAGACTGTAGTATAGAAACTGTATAATGTTGTGTTGTAGACCCTATACAAGACTGTAATATAGAAACTTTATAATGTTGTGTTGTAGACTCTAGACAAGATTGTAGTATATAAACTGTATAATGTTGTGTTGCAGACACTAGACAAGGCTGTAATATAGAAACTGTATAATGTTCTTTGTTGCAGACCCCAGACAAGCTGTAGTATAGAAACTATAATGTTCTTTGTTGCAGACCCTAGACAAGGCTGTATTATAGAAACTGTAAAGAACATACTACAGTATGTTCTCTGTTGTAGACCCTGGAAATGGTTGTAGTATAGAAACTGTATAATGCTTTCTATTGTAGACCCTAGACAAGACTGTAATATAGAAACTGTATAATGTTCTTTGTTGCAGACACTAGACAAGGCTGTAATATAGAAACTGTATAATGTTGTGGTAGACCCTAGACAAGGCTGTAGTATATAAACTGTATAATGTTGTGTTGTAGACCCTAGACAAGACTGTAATATAGAAACTGTATAATGTTGTGTTGTAGACCCTATACAAGACTGTAGTATATAAACTGTATAATGTTGTGGTAGACCCTAGACAAGGCTGTAGTATATAAACTGTATAATGTTGTGTTGTAGACCCTAGACAAGACTGTAATATAGAAACTGTATAATGCTTTCTATTGTAGACCCTAGACAAGACTGTAATATAGAAACTGTATAATGTTGTGTTGTAGACCCTAGACAAGACTGTAGTATATAAACTGTATAATGTTGTGTTGTAGACCCTAGACAAGGCTGTAGTATATAAACTGTATAATGTTGTGTTGTAGACCCTAGACAAGACTGTAATATAGAAACTGTATAATGCTTTCTATTGTAGACCCTAGACAAGACTGTAATATAGAAACTGTATAATGTTGTGTTGTAGACCCTAGACAAGACTGTAGTATATAAACTGTATAATGTTGTGTTGTAGACCCTAGACAAGACTGTAATATAGAAACTGTATAATGTTGTGTTGTAGACCCTAGACAAGACTGTAGTATATAAACTGTATAATGTTGTGTTGTAGACCCTAGACAAGACTGTAGTATATAAACTGTATAATGTTGTGTTGTAGACCCTAGACAAGACTGTAGTATATAAACTGTATAATGTTGTGTTGTAGACCCTAGACAAGACTGTAATATAGAAACTGTATAATGTTGTGTTGTAGACCCTAGACAAGACTGTAATATAGAAACTGTATAATGTTGTGTTGTAGACCCTAGACAAGGCTGTAATATAGAAACTGTATAATGTTGTGTTGTAGACCCTAGACAAGACTGTAGTATATAAACTGTATAATGTTGTGTTGTAGACCCTAGACAAGACTGTAATATAGAAACTGTATAATGTTGTGTTGTAGACCCTAGACAAGACTGTAGTATATAAACTGTATAATGTTGTGTTGTAGACCCTAGACAAGACTGTAATATAGAAACTGTATAATGTTGTGTTGTAGACCCTAGACAAGACTGTAATATAGAAACTGTATAATGTTGTGTTGTAGACCCTAGACAAGACTGTAATATAGAAACTGTATAATGTTGTGTTGTAGACCCTAGACAAGACTGTAATATAGAAACTGTATAATGTTGTGTTGTAGACCCTAGACAAGACTGTAGTATATAAACTGTATAATGTTGTTTTGTAGACCCTAGACAAGACTGTAATATAGAAACTGTATAATGTTGTGTTGTAGACCCTAGACAAGACTGTAATATAGAAACTGTATAATGTTGTGTTGTAGACCCTATACAAGACTGTAATATAGAAACTGTGTAATGTTGTGTTGTAGACCCTAGACAAGACTGTAATATAGAAACTGTATAATGTTGTGTTGTAGACCCTAGACAAGACTGTAGTATATAAACTGTATAATGTTGTGTTGTAGACCCTAGACAAGACTAATATAGAAACTGTATAATGTTGTGTTGTAGACCCTAGACAAGACTGTAATATAGAAACTGTATAATGTTGTGTTGTAGACCCTAGACAAGACTGTAATATAGAAACTGTATAATGTTGTGTTGTAGACCCTATACAAGACTGTAATATAGAAACTGTGTAATGTTGTGTTGTAGACCCTAGACAAGACTGTAATATAGAAACTGTATAATTTTGTAGACCCTAGACAAGACTGTAGTATATAAACTGTATAATGTTGTGTTGTAGACCCTAGACTTGACTGTAATATAGAAACTGTATAATGTTGTGTTGTAGACCCTATACAAGACTGTAATATAGAAACTGTATAATGTTGTGTTGTAGACTCTAGACAAGACTGTGATATAGAAACTGTATAATGTTGTGTTGTAGACCCAAGACAAGACTGTAGTATAGAAACTGTATAATGTTGTGTTGTAGACACTAGACAAGACTGTAATATAGAAACTGTATAATGTTGTGTTGTAGACCCAAGACAAGACTGTAGTATAGAAACTGTATAATGTTGTGTTGTAGACCCTATACAAGACTGTAATATAGAAACTGTATAATGTTGTGTTGTAGACTCTAGACAAGATTGTAGTATATAAACTGTATATTGTTGTGTTGTAGACTCTAGACAAGACTGTAGTATATAAACTGTATAATGTTGTGTTGTAGACTCTAGACAAGATTGTAGTATATAAACTGTATAATGTTGTGTTGTAGACTCTAGACAAGATTGTAGTATATAAACTGTATAATGTTGTGTTGTAGACCCTATACAAGACTGTAATATAGAAACTGTATAATGTTGTGTTGTAGACTCTAGACAAGACTGTAATATAGAAACTGTATAATGTTGTGTTGTAGACCCTAGACAAGACTGTAATATAGAAACTGTATAATGTTGTGTTGTAGACCCTAGACAAGGCTGTAATATAGAAACTGTATAATGTTGTGTTGTAGACCCTAGACAAGGCTGTAATATAGAAACTGTATAATGTTGTGTTGTAGACCCTAGACAAGACTGTAGTATATAAACTGTATAATGTTGTGTTGTAGACCCTAGACAAGACTGTAATATAGAAACTGTATAATGTTGTGTTGTAGACCCTAGACAAGACTGTAGTATATAAACTGTATAATGTTGTGTTGTAGACCCTAGACAAGACTGTAATATAGAAACTGTATAATGTTGTGTTGTAGACCCTAGACAAGACTGTAATATAGAAACTGTATAATGTTGTGTTGTAGACCCTAGACAAGACTGTAATATAGAAACTGTATAATGTTGTGTTGTAGACCCTAGACAAGACTGTAATATAGAAACTGTATAATGTTGTGTTGTAGACCCTAGACAAGACTGTAGTATATAAACTGTATAATGTTGTTTTGTAGACCCTAGACAAGACTGTAATATAGAAACTGTATAATGTTGTGTTGTAGACCCTAGACAAGACTGTAATATAGAAACTGTATAATGTTGTGTTGTAGACCCTATACAAGACTGTAATATAGAAACTGTGTAATGTTGTGTTGTAGACCCTAGACAAGACTGTAATATAGAAACTGTATAATGTTGTGTTGTAGACCCTAGACAAGACTGTAGTATATAAACTGTATAATGTTGTGTTGTAGACCCTAGACAAGACTAATATAGAAACTGTATAATGTTGTGTTGTAGACCCTAGACAAGACTGTAATATAGAAACTGTATAATGTTGTGTTGTAGACCCTAGACAAGACTGTAATATAGAAACTGTATAATGTTGTGTTGTAGACCCTATACAAGACTGTAATATAGAAACTGTGTAATGTTGTGTTGTAGACCCTAGACAAGACTGTAATATAGAAACTGTATAATGTTGTAGACCCTAGACAAGACTGTAGTATATAAACTGTATAATGTTGTGTTGTAGACCCTAGACTTGACTGTAATATAGAAACTGTATAATGTTGTGTTGTAGACCCTATACAAGACTGTAATATAGAAACTGTATAATGTTGTGTTGTAGACTCTAGACAAGACTGTGATATAGAAACTGTATAATGTTGTGTTGTAGACCCAAGACAAGACTGTAGTATAGAAACTGTATAATGTTGTGTTGTAGACACTAGACAAGACTGTAATATAGAAACTGTATAATGTTGTGTTGTAGACCCAAGACAAGACTGTAGTATAGAAACTGTATAATGTTGTGTTGTAGACCCTATACAAGACTGTAATATAGAAACTGTATAATGTTGTGTTGTAGACTCTAGACAAGATTGTAGTATATAAACTGTATATTGTTGTGTTGTAGACTCTAGACAAGATTGTAGTATATAAACTGTATAATGTTGTGTTGTAGACTCTAGACAAGATTGTAGTATATAAACTGTATAATGTTGTGTTGTAGACCCTATACAAGACTGTAATATAGAAACTGTATAATGTTGTGTTGTAGACTCTAGACAAGACTGTAATATAGAAACTGTATAATGTTGTGTTGTAGACCCTAGACAAGACTGTAATATAGAAACTGTATAATGTTGTGTTGTAGACCCAAGACAAGACTGTAGTATAGAAACTGTATAATGTTGTGTTGTAGACCCTATACAAGACTGTAATATAGAAACTTTATAATGTTGTGTTGTAGACTCTAGACAAGATTGTAGTATATAAACTGTATAATGTTGTGTTGCAGACACTAGACAAGGCTGTAATATAGAAACTGTATAATGTTCTTTGTTGCAGACCCCAGACAAGCTGTAGTATAGAAACTATAATGTTCTTTGTTGCAGACCCTAGACAAGGCTGTAGAATACGGGCTTATCCAGGAGAATCCAGAAGCTAAAGCTCCAGAATTGTTCCTAGAAATTTTACGAGCCCAGTTGCGCAAAGCCAGAGAAGAAGAAGAGAGGAGATGGAAAAAAGAAGAGGAAGAAGAGTTAAGGAAAAAAAGAGCAATGGAAGAGGAACAGAAGAAACAAGAAGAGAGGTTGGAGGAAAGAGATGAGGAAATTGTAGAGGGACAAAATGATTCTGAAGATAACGGAGGAGTTAAGATCAGGGAGCTGACAGAAGAAGAAGCAGCCAGGCTGGAGTATCAAGAGAAATCAGCCAAGCTAGAGTTTCAAGAGAAAGCAGACAGGCTAGAGTCTCAAGAGAAAGCAGACCGGCAGGAGTCTCAAGAGAAAGAGGACAGATCAACACCTGCAGGTCACAAGTCTCTGGCAGAGCACAATCAAGATGAGGACAGCGATGAAATTAGTACAGATGAGTTAGAGAAAGGAGATGTTTGGAATCAAGAGCATGCACTTCCTCACTGAGGAATGTGTGAGTGAGGCAGTGTGTGATGACACCAGAGTTGACAGACAGAACATTGGACAGTGAGTGAGGTAGTGTGTGATGACACCAGAGTTGACAGAAAGAACATTGGGCAGTATATGATGACACCAGACTTGACAGACAGAACATTTGACAGTGAGTGAGGCAGTGTATGGTGAAACCAGAGTTGACAGACAGAACATTGGACAGTCAGCCATCAGTTAGTTGCTGCTGAACTGTCAGTGAGTGATGTTGCTGAATTGTCAGTGAGGGATGTTGCTGAGAACATCTTTGTCTGTGATTACCTTTGAACATTTGCAGTGTGATTGTTGTATTTACTTGTGATGCTACATCACTTCATAATAAGTGTGCCTGCTGCCACATTGTGTGATCATGGATGTCATGTGCCTGACGTCTTTTCATGATACAATTGTATTGATTGAGTGATGTGATTTTATGTGCCTGATGTATTTTCATGATACAATCATATTGATTGAGTGATGTGTTTAATTATTAATTAAATAGTTGACTTTTCATACATTCGTATTCATAGATTGATTGATCAAGTGAATGATTTTTATCATGATTGACAGTTGTTGTCCTAAACACATTAGCAAGTCAATACAGTGGAAACCTGATTTCCTGGACCTATGATAACTCAGCAGGAGGTGTGGTGGCCTGGTTGCTGTCCTAAAAGCATTAGCAAGTCAATACAATAAAGACCTGATTTCCTGGACCTATGATAACTCAGCCAGAGGTGTGGTGACCTGGTTGCTGTCCTAAAAACATTAACAAGTCAATACAATACAGTTTAACCAACTCTTCCCTTTCTTATTTTCAACTTTTCTGGTCATTGTCCATGCTGCACATCCATACAAAAATGTGTATGGTTCTATGTAACACTCTTTTTCTCACGACATTTAACAGCCTTTTATAGATCAGTAATTTTATATCTTGCAAAAGGCTACCTTTGTCATGGAGATTCTTGTTCCAATCTATTCAAGGCATCTCCCAGCAGATGCTATGACTGTTCCGAGATAGTTTTACCGAGTCACTTGTTTAAAAATATTCTCATTTACTTGTATATTACATTGTGATACTTCTTTCTTCTTATTGATGACCATAATTTATGTCTGTTTATAAGTTTCATTCTAATACTAGTTGTTCACTGTATCCAACAAGCACATCTACCATATGTTTCAGGTACTGCTAATTGTCTGCCATCAATACGGCATCATCAGCTTAACTAAGGTTATTGAAGTGACATCCCCCAAGGATACCTCTGCTCATATATTCTACATTTCTGAAAATATTATAAGAAATAGGCTGGCCAAAGAGGGGAAAGTGTAGGCCAGTTAAGAAAAATGATGGGCAAACTAAGAAAGATATTAGTCAAAGTCAGAAAATATGTTAGCCAAAATATGAAAAACTATGCCCAAAATATGAAAAATTGTGGCCAAATTAAGAATCATATTAACCAAAGTAAAAAAAAAAATGTCGGCCAAAGTTCGAAAATATGTTAGCCAGATTAAGAAAGACGATGACCAAACTAAGAAAGATATTAGCTAAAGTAAGATAATCAATCAATCAATCAATCATGTGCCATGCCGGAAAGCGTGGGCGGTCATGACTCGCCATTTCACTCGATCACCAGTGTCGTGGATCAGCTCAGTGTTCCTGTCTCGTCCATGCCATGTGGCCAAGCCATCCAGGTATTTTCCTCTCGGTCTTCCTCTTGGTCTGTTCCCCTCGATCTTGCCAGTTGTCACTAAGTTCTCCAATCCATTTCTTCTCATAACATGTCCAAAGAATTTTGACTGTCTACGTCTAATTTCTCTAATCAGTTTACGATGTTCATGATTTGTCTCCTGTAGTACTTGGTCATTGGTTTTTCTGTCTGTCCATGGTATTCTTTGCATTTTCCTCAGAAACCACATTTCTGCAGCCATCAGATGCTTTTCAGCTTGACTGCTCATTGTCCAAGTTTCACATCCATACAAAAGAACAGGCTCTATGTATCCCCTCAACACTCTTTTTCTCGTTTCAATTGACATCTTCTTATTGGTCAGAATGTTTTTCATCTTGCTAAAGGCTACTTTCGCCATGGCGATTCTTGTTCTAATCTCTTCAAGGCATCTCCCATCAGATGTTATAACTGTTCCAAGATAATTGTACCGATTCACTTGTTGAAGAATATTTCCATTTACTTGTATATTACATTGTGGCACTTCTTCCTTCCTACTGACGACCATAACCTGAGTCTTTTTACAATTTAATTCTAACCCCAATTGCTCACTGTGTACAACAACCGCATCTACTAATTGTTGCAGGTAAGATAATATGTTAGCCAAAAACATGAACAATTATGGCCAAATTAAGAAAAAATATTAACAAATGTGAGAAAGTTATATGCAAAGTAAGAAATATGGTGACCAAAGTTCGAAAAATGTTAGCCGAATTAAGAAAAATCATTGCTAAACTAAGAAAGATGTCAACAAAAGTAATAATATATGTTAACCAAAATAAGAAAAATGATGTCCAAATTAAAAAAGAAAATGTATTCCAAAGGAAGAGACATGATGACCAAAGTAAGACAATATGTTAGCTAAAGTAGGAAAAATAATGGTCAAATTAAGGAAAATATGTCGACCAAATTAAGAAATATGTATGGCAAAGTAAGAAAAATGTTGGCCAAAATAAGTAATATGTTAGCCAAATGATGATAAATATTAACCAAAGTAGAAAAATGTATGGCAAAGTAAGAAAAATGCTTGGCCAAAGTAAGAAAATATACTGCACAAACTAAGGAAATATGTTAGTCAAATCAAGAAATATGTTAACCAAACTAGGAAAATGTGTTAGCCAAATCACGAAACATATTGGCCACATTGAGAAAAGTATTAACCAAATTAAGGAAACATGTTAGACACATTAGGAAACATTTTGGTCAAGTTAAGAAAAAATGCTGACCAAATCCAGAAATATGACATGCAAAGTAAGAAAAGGTGTTACCCAAATTAGGAAAAATGTTGGCCAACATTTAAAAAGAAAAAAAATATGTTAGCCAAATGTAGAAAAATATTACCCATATGAAGAAACATATTTACCAAATTAACAAAAAATAATGACCAAATCAAGAACTATATCGACCATAGTAAGAAAATGTTTTATCCAAATTTGAATTCCACATACCAGCGTCTCTCATAATAATATTTCTTAAATGACACCCATCTTTAATAACACTTCAGATCTTAACCACCAGTGTTTAGCATATCCAGCATCATAAGCATTTCTTCTTGTTATTAAAATGAATTAATAGTTACATACATTAGGTACACTGCTATGTTTAACTATGCTATGATACACAAGGTGAAATTGTTACAAGGAAGTCAAATAACATATTATTAATCATATAATAAGTACACTGTTAAAGGTTCAATTGACTATATTACGAGGGCGAGTCAATAAGTAAGTCACACAGTCCTGTGGGATGGCAGGTAAATGTAGTTGGTGTTTTCTACAGGTGTCATTAGGTGATAGCAACATCGAACTTATATTCCCGTTTGTCAGGTGGCACTAGGTGTCTCATGAGCAGCGCATAAACAAAATGGCGACTGTACTTATGGCGTAATACACAAGGTGAAATTGTTACAAGGAAGTCAAATAACATATTATTAATCATATAATAAGTACACTGTTAAAGGTTCAATTGACTATATTACGAGGGCGAGTCAATAAGTAAGTCACACAGTCCTGTGGGATGGCAGGTAAATGTAGTTGGTGTTTTCTACAGGTGTCATTAGGTGATAGCAACATCGAACTTATATTCCCGTTTGTCAGGTGGCACTAGGTGTCTCATGAGCAGCGCATAAACAAAATGGCGACTGTACTTATGGCGTGTACAACCAAAAAGTAATGTGCTGTTGCGCATTTATTGTGGGCAAAAGGACTGCCTGCAAAGGACATTCATAAAGAAATGCTGAATTATACTGTGAAGTTCTATTGATGCTTCATGATGCGATTTGAAGAAAACATCCAGGACTGCTGACTAGAGGCGTGTTACATCTTCATGAAAATGCTAGACCACATACGGCTCAATTAACTCAAGAGAAAATTAACCAAGGTGGGAAGTTCTTGAACATCCACCTTACAGCACCGACTTAGCTCCTAGCGATTTCCACCTTTTTGGTCCACTGAAAACCCACCTTGGCAGGAGACATTTTGCGAATGACACCGAAGTTGAATATGAAGTGAAAACGTTGTTTAAAAAACAGAGCACGCAGTTCTATGCAGCCGGTTTAGGAGGACTGATAAAACGATGGGATAAGTACAATTAGTATAATGAGCCACATCACGAAGATTCTGCTGAGAATTATCATGCAAAGAGTTAGGAAGAAAATACGACCCAAAATAGGAGATGAACAATGTGGGTTTGTAGAAGGCAAGGGCACAGTAAATGCTATGTAGTAATTGAACGTTCTATAGAAATAAACAAAGATCTACATCTTTGCTTTATTGACTGCACAAAGGCTTTCGATAAAGTGAGACCTGTCGACATGATAAGGATGCTTGAAGATCAACAAATTGGTTGAAAAGACCTTAGACTTGTAAAAAAAAATATATATATATATATTGGAAACAACAGTTAGTTAGACGAGGTTCCAACTTCACGGCAACGGGTCGTCCCCATTATGCTCCATTCCCGTGCCAGAGAATATATCACAAAATGCTTCCCACTGTCCAGTGTGAAAAGTAGAATAGACGGGAGTCTCGGCAATCCAACAGCCCGCACAGGTACATTGTGCATAATGCTGCCGTCAGAATGTCACCACAAAGTTCATCCACGAATACCAGTTCATCGTCGATGGACTCGGCAGTCACCATAAAGACCTCATTAACCCGGGTTTTCTCACATGGCTCGGTCTTTTACCGCAGGGCGACCCGCCGAAAGTGTCGACCAAAGCACGAACTCCGCAGCTTCAGCGCCGACTCCCAGGAGTCTCCCGAAAAATGCACTTGTGAACCGAAAGGACAAAACAGTCAATTTAGCATCCGCCGGTAGCCATTGTTCCGAACATGCAGTTCACTGTACAGGACACATGTAAAAGCATTCCACGCGAATTTCACAGCTCACGGTGTCGCCCACGCACCCGCTCAGAGGCAGAGCGACGGAACAATGTACTACCATTCCAAACATGCGATTACAAACGGTAGCCACAAGCATACACACGCCACAGGTCTTAACGGCTCAACGCCTAACCGCCATGCTGGCGACCGTAAGTCCAAGGAAACAACAAGCTGCCATCAGAATTGATAACAATGTAGGTCAATATCTGCCTATTAAAAGAGGTGTGAGACAGGGATGTGTAATGTCTCCAGATCTTTTTTCCCTGTACAGTGAAAATATTTTCAGAAATATAGAAGATATGCAAGGAATCAACATTGGGTTACGATACATCAATAACATTATATATGCAGATGATACAGTCTTGATTGCAGACAATGAACAGGACCTGCAAAATTTAGTAGACGCGGTTGTTGCACACAGTGAACAACTAGGGTTAAAACTGAATATTAAGAAGATATAGATTATGGTCGTCACTGGGAAGAAGGAAATACCACAATGTTATATAAAAGTAAAGGGGAATATTCTTCAACAAGTAAATAGGTACAATGATCTCGGAACAGTAATAACATCTGATGGGAGATGCCTCGAAGAGATTAGAATAAGAATTGCCATTGCGAAGGTAGCCTTTTGCAAGACGACAAGCATACTGACCAATAAAATGTTATCAATTGAAACGAGAAAAAGAGTATTGAAGTGCTTCATAGAACCTATACTTTTGTATGGATGTGAAGCGTGGACAATAAGCAGTCAAGCTGAAAAACAGCTGATGGCTGTGAAAATGTGGTTTCTGAGGAAAATGCAAAGAATATTACGGACAGACAGAAAAACTAATGAACAGGTCCTTCAAGAAACAAATGAAGATCGTAAACTGATTAGAGTCATTACACGTAGACGGTGAAAATTTTGTGGGCATGTTATGAGAAGAAACTACTTGGAAAACTTAGTGACGACTGGCAAGATCGAAGGGAAGAGACCAAGGGGAAGACCGAGAAGTAAATACCTGGATGGCTTGGCCACGTGGCATGGTCGAGACATGTTGAACAAGATCACGTAGACCTACTATGGAGATATAATCCTTGAGACAAAAGTTGCGAATTTCTTGGACTGCCAAAGTAACTAACAATGATTGGCTTAAAGAGGCTAATGAAACTAGAACATTATATACAACAATAAGAAAGAGCCAAACAGCTTTCTTTGGTCATGTGATGAGAAGAGAGGCATTGGAGAACACCGTGACAATTGGCAAGGTGAGGGGAAGAGAGTCAAAGGCAGACCAAGAGAAATGATAGTTGATGGCTTGAGGCGGTGGCATGGAGGAATATCATCAGCAGAGTTGATCCAGAACACCAAAGACCGAGATCTGTGGATAGTCATGGATGCTTACGCCAGTTGTCATGGCACTTGAAGATAATGATGCACTCAATTACAACTAGAAGACGCTTGATACTCGATACGTTGTATAAAGTATTACCGACCTGGATAATACATAGTCGCAATAGAAATGTGTCAAGGAACACCCAACTTACCAGAACGAGAAAGACAGAGATTATTGTAAGAGAATGAAAGAGCGGATGAGCTAGGGAGAGGGAGTATGTGAATGCAATAATAGAAAGAGAATGACGTGAAGAGAGAGTTAGACAAAGAGCATGAAATAAACGTGTGGAGGGAGAGCTAGACGAGATACAGAGAAAGCTATGAGGTATAGAAGAGTTGACAGGATGTACCATGACTCTCGTGATCATATGAAATGGTGAAGCATGCCCACGTGTATCGGTACGGCACATGATGATGTTGCTGTTGGTCTAATATAAAGATGGCCCATATTCCATAGTTGTATGTCCATTAGTTTATAGAGAGAGAGAGAGAGAGGGAGAGAGAAAATAATGTTGTTATACGGTGAGCATAGGAGAACCTATGAACACTAAACTTCCGAATCACTGAAGACGTACAGCTCATTCCATGACCCTGTTACAAAGCATGGGATAGCGCCTGGGGCAGTTGCCTATTGTGACCAGTCAAGAGAAGTCGACAAGAGCGTCAATTGGTCAGCGCGTAACATGTCCTCTGTTAATTAGTTAGTCGACAGATCATCCTCATTGCACATCCAACCATTCAGTCCGTAAGTGCTCGGATCCCCTCCTCAGCAAATCCCGCAGTGTGTAGCGGCTCACGACACCCGTTCTGTGTTGGTTTATTAATCTTCTTTGGCTTCCTGCACAGTGTTCTCTTGTTTGGCCACCCCTCTTTTAATGTGCTGGTCTCGCAGTCTGGCCATGGGTGTAGATTCACAGTCATCGCTTGGTTCTTATAAACGACTTACTTCTCGTAGAGCATTCAGAATGTCAGCCTGGTCCATGGCGCGTCCGCCCTCCACAGTAGCCTCACCTGCAAGCTTGTCAGCCCGCTCATTCCCTTGTACACCCGCATGCCCTGGCACGAAAAATAAACTAATCTGCCCACGGAGACCGCTCCAGAGACAACCACTCTCTTCGGACCCACCCCATCACTATCCTCCTGAGCATACTCATTGAGTTACTAAGGACACATGCCTGATTGAATGTATGTGTCTCGAGCCATGTTATTGCTTTACAAAGCACCAGACTCTTTCTTCACAATTTTCCATCCGGCCTGAGCCGTTAAGGCCCACGAACTTCTCACTCCTAGAACGATAGACCCATCCGTGTAAAAAACAGCATCATTCTCTAAAGAATTCTCGAAGATCAGAGTCTGTATTTCTGCTTCCACAGCAGCTGGATTTTCTTGTCTGCATTTCCTGTCTAGTTGGATGCACACTGAAAAGAACGTACAGAACTCAGTTGGCACTTGTACCCACTCCTCGCCAGGTTCTAAGTCCTCATGTGAACACACCTGCTGTGGAATGTCTTCGGCTTGACCTATTAAGAGACTTCCGATCAAGATGGCGGCGGACAGTTGCGTCGTTTCGTGGCTGTTCCCTTGTTGGCGTAGGAGATGGATATTTTCATCTCTTGCGTGAATTTATGTGCCATTCGCTACCTTCTTGATTTTCCAACCATTGAAGACAGAATACAAATTTGCAGAGCACGAGCCTACCTCAGGGTTAACGCAAACACACACCATCCACTGCATAGTGAAGGTGAAGGGCAGCAGGTTAAGAAGAGGAAGGTCGTGGAGGGTCAAGCCGAAGACATTCTTCAACAGATGTGTTCACTTGAGGACTTAGAACCTGGCGAGGTGTGGGAAGAAGTGCCAACATATTTCTGTACGCATTCAACTAAATAGAAAATGCAGACAAGAACATTCGGCTGCTTTGCAGGCGGAAGTACAAGCGTCGAGTTTCGAGAATTCGTTAGACGGCGATGCTGTCATTTACACAGATAAGTCAGTCGTCCGACATGTGAGAAGCTCACGGGCCTTTACGGCTCAGGCTTGAGGGAGAACGGTGAAGGAGGACTCTGGTGATTTTGATGAGACCACAAGTAGCCTGACTATGGCAGTAAGTAAAGCAACAACATGGCTCGAGACACAGACACCCACTAGGGCATGTTTCCTTAGTGACTCAATGAGCATGCTCAAGAGGATAGAGATGGGGTGGGTCCGAAGAGAATGGTTGCTGTCTCTGGAGCGGTCTCGGCTGGCAAAGATTAGTTTCATCTTCGTGCCAGGGCATGCGGGAGTACAAGGAAATGAGCGGGTTGACAAGCTCGCAGGTGAGGCTACTGTGGAGGGCGGACGCGTCGTGGCCCAGGCTGACATTCTGAATGCTCTACGAGAAGTAAGACTTTTGCGAGAACCAAGTGATGACTGTGAATCTACAACAATGGCCAGACTGCGAGAACAGCAAATTAAAAGAGGTTTGGCCAAACAAGAACACTAATCAGGAAGCCAAAGAAGATTGATAAGCCAACACAGATCGGGTGTCGTGAGCCGCTACACGCAGCGGGATTTGCTGAGGAGGGGTTCCGAGCACTTATGGACTGAATGGTTCGATGTGCAATGAGAATGATCTGTCGACTAACTGACTGACTGACTGACTAACATCGACGACTTTCCTCTTTTTAACATGCTGCCCTTTACCTTCTTAATCTTGATATGCAGTGGATGTGTGTTTGCGTTGACTCTGAGGTATGCACGTGCTCAGCAAATTTGTATTCTGTCCCTCATGGTTGGAAAATCAAGAAGGTAGCGCATCGCCCTGCATGCTGTATCTCTTGTACATCCAAGAGTAATATGCATAGCTTCGATCTGTATCCTTTGCATCCTTTCCATCTGCTTATGGCTGAGAGTCAGGATTGCCATTGCATATTCCAAAACAGAAAGGACCAGAGCCTCGTAAAGAAGACATAGATGTCGCTGCTGGCAGTTTGCTGCCGCCATCACTCGCATCGCTGCCAAACCCAGCTTGGCCTTTGTTATCACCTGGTCTACATGCTCAGTGTAAGCGAGGCTTCGATCAAATCGTATTCCCAGGTAATTCATTACCTGCGTTATTTCCACAGTCTCTGAACCCATATTTACAGTAGGCGTTGGGGTGTTGACAATATGGTTATTCAAAGAGAACCATGCCGTTGTTGGTTTGACCATTGTCCCAGCTTCAACACACCAAGTGCTTATGCGATTGAGTTCGGTTTGTAGTTCCACAGCAACCTGATTTCTATTCTTACCCTGACGATACACTAAAACATCGTCCGTGTCACCTGTTGTCCCTTTGGTGAGAGGAATCTTCTTCTTCTTCTTTCGTTCGCTTGAAATATGTCTATATCTGCAATGTCGTCTCTTGCATGAATTGAACTGTTTTTTTTTCAGTTCACACAGTGGTCCATAGAGTTTATCTTCCACTGTCGTCTCTCTAGGCCAGAAGGTTTGCCTAGATATGTTATATTTTGGGCAGTCTTGGAGTATGTGCTCTGCTGTCTGCGACGCCAATCCACATGTGCACATGGCTGTTTCACCAATCTTGAATTTTGTATACATGTGGTTGCGTAATCTATTGTGTCCTGTTCTGAGGCGCAGAATAATGACTTGTTCTGGTCTGTCCATAATGTGGTAGTCATCTTGAGCAGGTTTTGGTGGCTTTCTGACTGATTTGATCATTCTTTTCTTTTGGTGGTATGTAACGGGCACATCAGGCTGTTCCTCTTTGGCTCCTTCCTTAGCCAATTGATCAGCTCTGTCGTTTCCGGGTACTCCACAGTGGGATGGTATCCACTGTATTGTGACTTTATGCTGACTGCTAAGTTCAGAAAGTAGTGTCCTTAGTACTGGCAATTTCCCAGAGAGGAGCGCCTCGAGTACTGATTTTGCATCTGTTAGTAGCACCACAGGTTGTGTACCATTGCTGTTATTTAGTAATTTCTCTGTTGCTATCTTGATTGCCTCAATTTCGGCATCATAGTTATGGCAGTACTTTCCTGTCGGTACTCTGGCTGTGTCCCTAGTATTATTTGGGTATTCTATGTACACTCCCGCTCCTCCATTTCGAACAGCATTTTGTGCTGACCCATCAGTGTAGACTCGGATCCAGAGGTCCTGTGGGTATTCTTCATCAAGGAAGCTGAGAGTGGCTGTTCTGCGCTGCACACTGTTCTGTTCTTCCTTGTCAAATAATCCTCTCACTTTTGTCTGGATTTGTAACGATAGTCTATGCTCATCTTTCCATGGAGTTCGCTCTGGAATAGTTGTTAGGGGGATACCAACTGTGGGCAGATCAGTGGTTTCTCTGAAGAGTCGTTTGGCCTGGTGGATAAAACTACTTCTTTTCAACCGCCCCATAGCTAGGTTTTCAAATCTGTTCTTCATAGGGTGGCCTGGCAAGCTGAGGAACTTTTCTGCTTGTATTAGCGTTTTCGTATCTCTGCGCTCACGCAGTGCCTGTGTCCTCCCCATCTTCTCCATTTCCACTATAGGGGTTGATCTCATCCCTCCTGTGGTGACTCTAAGTGCTTGATTTTGCACCTTGTCCAGCTCTTGTAGTGTGGTATTTGATGCTGAACACCACGCAGTTGACCCATATTCTAGGTGTGGTCGTATGCTCTGTTGGTAAACTTTGCTAAGTATTTTCGTACTGGCTCCCCATGTGGTTCCACTTAGCTTTCTCAGGATGGCTATTTTCCTTCTGGCTTTTGCTACTGCTTTGTTGATGTGCTTTCTCCATGTCAGCTTGCCATCAAATGTTACTCCAAGGTATGTTGGTTCTTTATCTTCTTGTAGGGGTGTTCCATTTATCTGGATGGTCCCTGCCTTTTGTTTTGGAGAGAGGGTAAATATGGTGGTGCTGCACTTGTCAGTGTTTATGCTGACACACCATCTATTTGCCCATGCAGCAAATGTATCTACAGCTCTTTGTAGCAATCTGGTGGCCACTGATGCATATTCATTTGTGCTCCATAGAACCAGGTCATCGGCGTACATTGCCGCTTTAATTCCATGCGGTAGGTGAGCAACAAGATCATTGATGAAGATTAGAAAAAAGTGTGGGGGACAAGACTCCGCCCTGGGGGACACCGTGACGCAGTAGTACTTTCTTGCTCTTGAGTCCGTCTATCTGTACTCGGGCTCTTCTGTTGTGCAAGTATGCTTTCACCCATTTGTACATTCTTCCATTGACTTTGCAGTTTCTCAGTTTCTTCATCAGACCTTCTTTCCAGACTTTGTCAAAGGCTTTCTTCAGATCTATCCATGCCGCAAGCACCAGCTTCTTCTCTTGGAATGCATCCTCAATTTCTTGAGAGAGGTAGGTTATCTGATCTTCCGTAGAGTAGCACTGCCTAAAGCCAGCCTGCTGTGGCACAAGGATGTTTTTACTTTCAATGTACCACTGCAGTCTGTGATTGATGATGCGCTCCAGTGTTTTGCAGAGACAGCTGGTGAGGCTAATTGGTCTGTAGCTAGAGGCAATGGAACCATCTTTCCCTGATTTTAGGAGGGGTATCATGATTGCTTCTCTCCAGGCTTGTGGAACACTGCCTAAGGTCCAGCTGTTATTGAAGATCTGCAACAGCTTTGTTTTGGCCTCTGTTCCTAGGTTCCTGATCATTTCATTGGAGATACCATCAGCTCCTGGTGACTTTCTCATTTTCAGTTTTGATATGGCTAGCTCCAGTTCGCTGATTGTGATGGGTGCCTCCAGAACCTCATGTACTATTTCCTTCTGTCCTGTATGTTGTCGTTTCTCTCGAATCTCTTGTTGTTTCTCTGGACTAATTTTGATATTGCTATCTTGTGCGACCGAGTCCGCAAAATGGTCAGCTGCTTGCTTTCTTGTTAAGATTTTTCCATCTTTATGTAGTGCAATTTTTGAGTTTCTCCCTGTGCCCTCGTCATTAAGCTGTTTTATTAGCTTCCACAATTTCCTTGTGTCTCTTTCAAAGTTCAGAGACTCCGTTTTCTCCTGCCAGCTTTTCCGTCTAGCCTGCAGCTTGGCCCTTTGAAATTTGGCTTTTGCATGCTGGAATTTATTGTGGTGCTCTTGGCTGGGTGTGGCCTCTGCTTGCTTTCTACACACTTCAACATCATTATGCAACTGTTCCAGTTCACTACTCCAGTAGGGTTTATATTGTTTACGGGCTCCTCTTGGTACTGTTTCTCGCGCTGCCTGTAGTATGCATTTCCCAAACTCTTCAACTGCTTTATTTATGTCTTTCTCAGTGTTCAGGTTTCTAACCAGTATGCTGGTGCGATGCTTGTACATTGCCCAGTCTGCTTTCTTGTAGTTCCACCTCGAGAGGGTGCTGCTTTCACTTACAAGCTCGTTGAATAATCATATTGTCAACAATCCAACACCAACTGTAATGCTGTGTTCAGAGACGGTGGAAAGAACGCAGGCAATGAATTACCTGGGGATACGGTTTGATCGAAGCCTTGCTTATAATGTGCACATAGACCAGGTGATAACAAAGGCCAAGCGGGGTTTGGCAGCGATGCGGGTGATGGCGGCAGCAAACTGTGAGCAGCGCCATCTATGTCTTCTGTACGAGGGGCTGGTCATGTCTGTTTTGGAGTATGCAATGGCAATCTTGACTCTCAGCCATAAGCAGATAGAAAGGATGGAAAGGATACACAATGAAGCTATGCGCATTATTATTGGATGTACAAGAGATACAGCATGCAGGGCGATGCGATACCTTCTTGATTTTCCAACCATTGAAGAGAGAATACAAGTTTGCAGGGCACGCGCCTACCTCAGAATTAACGCAAACACACAACATCCACTGCATAGTGAAATTAGGAAGGTGAAGGGCAGCAGGTTAAAAAGAGGACGGTCGTGGATGGGTCAAGCCGAAGACATTCTTCAACAGGTGTGTTCACTTGAGGACTTAGAACCTGGCGAGGAGTGGGTGCAAGTGCCAACAGACTTCTGCACATCCTTTTCAGTTTGCATCCAACTAGATAGAAAATGCAGACAAGAAAATCCGGCTGCTGTTGAGGCTGAAGTACAAGCGTTGATTTTCGAGAATTCGCTAGACGGTGACGCGGTCATCTACACAGATGGGTCGGTCGTCCGACATGTGAGAAGCTCATGGGCCTTTACAGCTCGGGCCGGAGGGAGAATTGTGAAGGAGGACTCTGGTGCTTTTACTGAAACCACAAGTAGCCTGACCATGGAAGTCATGGCAGTAAGTAAAGCAATAACATGGCTCGAGACACAGACATTCACCAGGGCTTGTTTCCTTAGCGACTCAATGAACATGATCAAGAGGATAGAGGAGGGGTCGATCCGAAGAGAATGGTTGCTGCCTCTGAAGCGGTCTCGGCTGGCAAAGATTAGTTTCATCTTCGTGCCAGGGCATGCGGGAGTACAAGGAAATGAGCGGGCTGACAAGCTCGCAGGTGAGGCTACTGTGGAGGGCGGACGCGCCATGGACCAGGCTGACATTCTGAATGCTCTACGTGATGTGAGACTTTTGCGAGAACCAAGTGATGACTGTGAATCATCAACAATGGCCAGACTGCTAGAGCAGCAAATTAAAAGAGGTGTGGCCAAACAAGAACACTACGCAGGAAGCCAAAGAAGATTGATAAACCAACACAGAACTGGCGTCGTTAGCCGCTACACGCTGCGGGATTTGTTGAGGAGGGGATCCGAGCACTTATGGACTGAATGGTTCGATGTGCAGCGAGGATGATCTGTCGACTAACTAACTAACTTACAAGCTCATTTTCTACGGTTAGAAAGACTGGCCGATGGTCACTGCCACCAAGTTGTTTCCCAACAATTCGTGTAATGTTCCACTCCAGGTCTGGTGAATGAAAAGCCAGGTCAGGTGTAGTTGTAGATCGCCATGATCTCGAGTAGAAAGTATGTGGGTCGGACGGCTTGTTAATCAACATGAATCTATTCTCATCCTGCCAGTCTTCCAGTCTCTCTCCTCTCTGGTCCATGTGATCATAGCCCCAGCTCTGCGAGTGGCTGTTGAAATCGCCACACACAATCATTTTTTCTTTTAGTGGTAGAGTGTCCAGTGCCTGTGGGCGGTCACTAGGACAGTAGTAATTGATCAGATGTAGATCTGTATTACCTGTCTTAAGTTTAAGTGTCTGATACTCAGCCCCTTCCATGTAGACTTTGATTTGGGAAGCCATGATGTTATTTCTTACAAGGGTCAGTATCCCACCTTTTCGCCTGTCCTTTCGGTCAGATCGGTAACACTGGTAGCCTCTGATTTTGAAGGCTATATTTTCATTGAGGTGAGTTTCTTGCAAGCAACATATGCTTACTTTTTCTTGGTCCAAGATTTGTTCTAATTCTATTTTTTTGTTGCTGACTCCCTCCGCATTCCAGTGCATTATTTTAAGTCTTCGTTTAGTATGGCCAGTCGTCCTATTCTCATGTCCCCTGGCTCCACAGGACATCTGAGAAGGACCTCCAGTAGTTGGGGTTGGACCCTTTCGAGACATAGGGCCCGGCACTGCACCTGCCTGGGGGTCCAAAGCAGGGCAAGCACCATAACGATTAGCAGTAGTCGACATATTCCATTTTGCGTGATTGCGTGGCATCCTGATTTCTGTGGTGCGCCTCTTGGCTGGTTGCCTCCGTCTTCAGCACCTTTCTTTGCTAGAGCAGACTGTGGTCTCACTCGAGTGTAGATGTGTACGCGCGCACACGCCTGTCTGCGCATGCATGTACGTGCATACACATCTAGAGCATACTGGTTATTTTCCGGCGCCAGAGACTCGCCGTCGCCCCTTCTCCTGTTAGTTTAAACAGGCCCGCCACGTGAAGGCCAGGAGTTGGACTTTTGCTGCATAGGTTATGTATTCACGAGCCATTGAGGTATTTGAGCAATGTTGGGCGCTCACCCCAACACCGCGCCTCGGCTACATACAGCAACATTTGGAACCCGTGAGAGGAATCAACAAGCACACTCTTTTAATTCTATATCATCAGCCTTGGAATCTAATTGACCTTTGTCTACACAACCCCTTCGGTCTCTGGATCACTATCTCTCTCACTTCTTACCACGGGACAATACCCCTCTTCATATTCCCCCAGAACATACCCACACAACTCTAGCTTCTAACAAATGATACAATAATTTAATAAAGAAAAGTGTCAGGTGTGGGCAATGTATGTGTATAGAACGTCTCTAGTATAGTATATTGTGTATGCGAGATGAGACCAGTTAGTTCAGGATCTTTCATCATAGTGTCCGGCCATACCACATCACAACACAGCAAGCTCAGAAGGACCTCACCGAATGAAGCGTCTCTTCGGCCCAGGGGTCGACTTCTTCCAGTTGATCGAGGATTGTCTGGGTGCCTGGTTACTAATGTTGAATATGGTCGAATAATGTCCATGAATTCGGAACACACGATGTACCTGATATGTTTATAGAAATCCTGTGACCTAGGAACACTTTCACATATCTCAGACGATCTAAAAATAACTTTCTGTCTCGTTGGACAATGTTACTGAATAAGTCTCTTTGCTATTCAACCTCTCTACCTACTACTGTTATAGTCAATGGAGGTGTTTATAGTTTCTTAAAATCAGCTGTTTTGGGCACTCAGTTACTGACAAACTAGTCCTTTTTATGATAAACACTTTTGGCTCAGATGAGACTATGATTTGTAGAACAGTGTCCCATTGCCGAGGCCATTCAGCAGAACTGCACTCGGTGTTACGGCCATTGTCCACCTCTGTGTTGTCCGTAAGTTCTATGATACAGTAGAACCTGTCGAAGAGAGAACACCCGGTGAGAGAAACCCAATTCAGACCTACTATATGTGAGTGTAGGCCGAAGGCCGTACTCAGATATTTATATCCTGATCCACATAAAACTAAACTCTGGCATAAGGCAGAGGAGTTAATCACATTGACCTGAGATGTGGTAAGAAAAGGAAAGACCAAAGGAAAGCGAAGACATCCCAGTAGATCCTACCATTGTCATTTCCTTTATTCCCCCTGTCGTAGTATTTCCTGGGATGAGGGAAGCATACTATTACACCTTAATAACGGGATAGAGGCACTCTGGGAATACAATAAATCTCAGTCTACAGACCCCACCAGCCCTTGGATTCATGTCTCTCTCACAATCAACCGCTGGACAATACCCTTTTCACCTCTCATCCAGAACAGATGACACGACTCTGGTGTCTACACATGACTAGATGATATAATGTACAAGAGGATTATCAACAAGGTGAATGTTCACGAGAGAATACTGGCCACCGCCAGGTGATAGAAGAAATGGCTATCTGGATTAGTCTCAGGCCGTCTCACTCATCACTGTACACGGGGTACGACACCATAAGGTTAAAGAGGTCACTCATCTGCACACGGAGCGTGGAATGTCTCTGTCGAGGTGTAGACTCAACTGGAATGACTAGCACGTCAATGTGGTGAATCCAAGTTGCGTTGGTACGTGATGACTTCGGACTAACATCCCTGTATAAGTTCTGAAGGCCGGTCATTCAACCTTCACTGGTAAGGCCTGTGCTAGACAACGGTCCTAAGAAGCCACCATAACATTTAACACACAGTTAACAATGTCAAAGTCTGGAAATAGATGGTGGTCTCTAATGGGATCAGGATGGGTATAACTGGGCCTATAAGCACAGAAAGTTGGCACAGTTCAAGTGGACTCTGTCACTCAAAGTCAGTACTGGTAGCGCGTGATCCTGTACTGAAGGTCACCAATGTTCCTATTACAAAATGGTAGACTGTTCCAGGAACACCAGGCCATCCTGAAATAAAGTGTAAGGTAGTTCTTCTCTACCCGTTTGGCTAGTGGGTCACAATGTCAAAACTGATCATCACAGACAAGAGGACACGATACTCGCCCGTGTGTAGCCATCATAATACTTGGTGGACTGACTGAAGATCATTTAGCGGTTGAGACGGGACTGGACTGTGGCGTAGTGACTTTCCGGCCCGTGGTGTGGTGTAGAAGTTTCACTTCATGTCACATAGGTAAGCCAGCCATTTAGCAGCCTTCACCAAGTCATCTTCCTCTGGTCCCGTCACGTAAGTCTCTCAGTAAGTAGAACCTGCCAAAGACAACACCATGTGTGAATATCGTGACACAGACTTACCCCCAGAGGTACACGTTACCTATGTGTACTCAGCATAGGCCGGTGTCGCCATGACCCGGCCGGCAGCCTCACAAACCTGGATCCACTGCCAAAACTGAACTAGGTCTGGGTCCTAACAAGTGCTGGCTGAACCGTCCTCCGTCTCGAACCCGCCCAAGGTAGGGCTATGTATCTGGTCATGGTGTCGGCGAAATCCTTCTGTCCTAAAAAGACTTCTAAGGACACAATATACCAGGTTAGTAGGTTAAAGGTACCTAGAGACAGAATGGCCCTGAAGGAGGGCCGGTGACCACCGAATTCGCCTCCCTCGGAGGTAGCCCCCTCTCCCTGGTTCTATTTTATGATTACCTACTATACCACAGGTTTCCCGGAGCTCGAGCTTTGATCCAGGAATTTAATATATCATACAGGGAAATCCCCCTGTAGCGGAAGTCCACATCCCGTTCCCTCCTCTCCTAGTTAGGGTCATAGCATTTGGAACGGTGTTCAGCTGGCTGTGACCAGCTCTGTCGCATTCCCCAGTTTCTCCAGTGTCAACCTCTCGGGAACCAACTGCCTATCAAGATGGTGTTTCGTTACGGCAACCAATAACATAAAGAGTAAGCGGAACGCCCAGCAAAGCCAGTGGTCGCCACACCAAAGAATTCGAACTTCGACACCCGCAAGGTCCTTCAAATGACCTTCGACACGTCCGGCGACCATCGCATGGGTTTCGTCTAGTTCGGCCGAGTTCCCTGATACCTCACTCGACCTATGTTCTACAACGCCTTCGCCAACTTCCGTTTGTGTCGACTACGTTAGAGTTCTAAGGCCGCCCAGGAGTGAACTCGGACTACTAACACTATTGGGCCTGTATTAAATTTCCCTAACTACTTGTAGCGGTGATAACACGCATTCACGCACTTGTACAATTGTAACGTAAAAACAGGCCTACAATCCATCGTGTTCAACTAGCCTGCAGGGTTAAGTTAAAAAACAAGCCCACAGGTTCACCCCTGACTGACCTTTGTGCGCCGGGCGGGACATGCGGTCGAACAGCTTCGGTTCAACGCGGTAGCGACACACATTATTTATCTAAATATGTTTCACGCACCTTACGACAAACTGTGCATTCAGAATTGAAGAGCTCCCGTTCCAACACTGGACGTTCTGTCAGTTTTCTTTGACAAACAGCAATACACTGGCTTCCACTTTCCCATTTACGAATTAACACAGCCGTCCAAACACACTGTCTTGCTCGCAAGGCCGGATCTCAACTGAGCCTGTCTTTGTTCTGAGAAGGTTATTGCGCATGCGTTAGCGGACCCGGTTGGGTTGAGCATCACTCACCAGAATAGACTAGAAGTCAAGGGCCACCAATCGCCCTTGCGTGGGGTAGATTTATACCTCGGTTGTATCCCTTCGACTAGATCGGCTGTTCTAGGCTGACATAAAAGGGGAATTGGACTTTTGGGAGTTTTGCCAGGTGAATTATCAGCAGTTCCATGACACCCCCAAACCACCCCCAATCTCACTGGATATCATCCCACGACATTGGTCTTAACCTGCTGAGTTAAACCATATATCACTCAACCTAGTTTAAGCAACGCATCAGCCTGCTGCTGCCGACGCTCCTAGAATAGGTTCCCACAACGTCCCATCACTACGCTCAATTCCAAGTATTTCCCAATTGTGCATAGTCAATTACTTGCCTAGTATTACTTATACCTAATCTCTATATATTTAATACCTTATGTAATCTAGTCCTGTCCAGAATCGAAGCCACAAATTCACATATGGACAAATGTCCGTCAACTTTAATCGACACGGGACACAGTAGTTTCTTTTCCTAATTGGAACAGGAATAGTTTAACACCCCATTCCGTTTTAATCCACTCAGCCCACTGACTGCAAACTGTTTTTTTTCCCTGCCGAGAACTGTGTGTCTGAATGACGTCACTGACTTGGTCAGAAACCAGATGCCGAGAACTCCCTTTCTCTCATTCAGGGTAAACAATTTACCGACTGATCCCGCTTTGATCAGGGAAATCCTTCCCCTGCACTCAAAGAATTCTGGTCAGCGTTTGATCTGGGAAACCCTTTCCCAACAACAAAGGGTTGCGGCACCTAGAGACAGCTGTTTCTGGCAATCCATCATTCTGGTCGGCGTCTCCAGTAATTCCGTGACAGTCTGCATAAGACAATGTCCTCCCCGGTCCTATGATTTGCTCACTGATGATTCTCACTGTGTAGGTGTTGAACAGCACTGGAGATAATGGTGATCCCTGTGGTAGGCCAGGATATATTGTTGTTGGTTCCGAAGTCCAGCTACCACATCTAAAAACTACTTTCCGTTGGAAGAGGGCTGCAGCGATCCAACTAAGGAGGAAAGGACTTTTCTTGAGTTCAAGAAGCTGAAGCATTAAAAAATCCAATGGTACTGTGTTGTGCACTTCCTCAAGATCAATCACTGCAGTAAATGTTTCAATGCCTGAGTGGAAACCTTCATAGACATCATGGGCAAAAACCGCTGCATTGGTCCAGGTTTCTCTTTCTGGACGGTACCCTCTCAAGGTAGGGGGGGGGGAATCTTGCCTGTCTAGCTGGCTTGATGTTTTTTCTGGCAATTAATTTCTACAACAGTTTACCTATTGTATTCTGTATGGTTATTGCCCGATATCCCTGAATTTTTATGTGGTCTTTGCAAGGCTTCGGCAAGGGAATCAGATTGCTGTGTAACCATTCCTTCTTGATGCTAACAATCACTATACTATTGTTGTACACGTCTGCTAGTTCCTCTAGCTCGTTGTCGGTACACATATTGATGGCGTCATACCTTATGCCATCTGGCCCTGAAGCGCTTTTTAAGCACAACCTTGATTTCTTACACTGTCACTGTGTCTTCATCTGAAATGTTCTGGGCCTTACAACTATCTGAGGTAATATCCTTGGCAAGATTTCGACCTTTCATGTCTGGTTGCTCTGCTCTAGATAGCGTTGGAAAAGGGCTTTGCCCTTGTTCTCGTCAGTCCTCTGCCAGATGAGGTCAGCACCTTAGAAGTCAGGAATATTCTTATTCTTGACTACCCCATTCATGCTTTTATGTAGTCGCCAGAACAATTTCGGTGACTTGTCTGTGCTTACCCGCTGAGATTCCTTTAATGTCTGTTGCAGAAGTATATAAATATCTCTTAAACCTTAAAGCAACAAATTCACAAGGCCTAGATGGTATCAGTAATAGAATTCTTCGCTCTGCTGCTCTAGTAATTAGTTAGTTCCTAGCGTTCATATATAACCAGTGTCTGGCAAAAAACTACTTTCCATTTGCATTTAAAATTGCTAAAGTGTATCTTCTACTTAAAATTGCTCAATCGATAATAGCGTTTTGGGTAATTATAGACCCATCTCCCTACTATTGTCGCTATCAAAGCCACTAAAAAAAAAAAAATAAAACAAATAAAAACTCATACATAAATTAACGTTACACCATTTAATTAACAACGATCTAATAATTGACACTCAATCTGGATTTCGACCTAAATATTCTTGCCATAGTTCTCAAACAAAAATGACCGACAATTGGCATTTAAACATCAACAACGGCAACATTTGTGGAGTGGTGTTTGTAGACAGCTTAATATTGGTGTGACTCAGGGTTCATTACTTGGTACACTGCTTTTTGCAATTTATATTAATGATCTTCCTTTATATATCAATACAACGTGTGATCTATTTGCAGACGACTGTACTATATATACTAGTCAAGAAAACCGCAGTGAATTATAGATTTCTTTACAAAGGAACTTGATAATCTTACTAGATGGAGCAATGAAAACCGCTTGCAAATTAACATCGACAAAACCAAATCCATGCTAATAACGACCCGTTGGGGATATGTGTGTGGTGTGTGGCTGGGAGATGTGTGTGTGGTGTGTGGGTGGGTTTATTGTGTGGTTGGTGGGTGATGATATGTGTGTGGGTGTGGTGGGGGAATAGTGTGAGGTGTTGGATGTGTGTGATGGGTGCGGGGGATGTGTGTATGGGTGGGAGATGTGTGGGTGGTTGACTGAAGTATGTGTGGGTGGTGGACTGAAGTATGTGTGGGTGGTGGTGGTGTGTGGGTGAGGGATGGGTGTGTGGGTGAGGGATGGGTGGGTGGGTGGGGAGATGTGGGTGAGGGATGTGTGTGTGGGTGGAAGAGGGATGTGTGAGTGGGTGGTGTGTGGGTGGGGGTGGGGGTATGTGTAGTGGAGAGGTATGTGATTAGGGGATGGACGGTTGGTGGGTTCGGGGTTGTGGTGTGTGTGTGTGTGTGTGGCTGGGTGAGATTGTGTTGGTTGGTGGATGGGTGGCGGATGTGTGTGTGGGTGGGGAGATCTGAGTGGTGTGTTGGTTGGGGATATGTGTTTGGTGTGTGAGTGGGGGATATTGTGTGGGTGGGAGATGTGTGTAATGTGTGGGTGGGGGATATGTGTGTGGTGGGGGATGTGTGTTAGGGTATGTGTGGATGAGTGGGGGATGTATGGGTGGAGGAATGCGTGAGTGGGTGAGGGATACGTAAGAGGGTGAGGGATGTGTGTATGTGTGTGGATCGGAGCTGGATGTGTGAGTGGGTGGGGGTGTGTTCAGGTGGTGGTATGTGTGGTCGAGAGATGTGTGGTTAGGGGATGGGTGGTTTGTGGGTGAGCGGTTGGGGGTGTGTAAGTGTGTGTGGGTTGGTGGATGGGTGGGTGATGTGTGTGTGTGTGTGGGTGGGTGGGGAGATGTGTAGTGTGTTGGTTGGGGATGTGTGTGTGGTGTGTGGGTGGAGGATATTGTGTGGGTGGGGGATGTGTGGTGTATATGGGTTGGGGTTATGTGTGTGGTGGGGGATGTGGGTAGGGTATGTGTGGGTGGGTGGGGAATGTATGTATGGGTAGTGGGGTGTGTGAGTGGATTGGGGATGTACAGGTGGGTAGGGAGATTGTGTGTGTGTGGGTAGGTAGATGTGTGTTGGTGGAGATGTGTGTGATTGGCTGGGGATTGTCTGTATGGGTGGGGAATGTGTGATGGATGGTGGATGTGTGGGTGGGTGCGGAATATGTGGGTTTGTGGGGGATGTGTGTATGGGTGGGGAATGTGTGGTCGAGGGAGGCGTGGTTGGGGTGTGGGTGGGTGGGTAGTGGATGTGTGGGTGGGGGCTGGGTGTTTGGGTTTGAATGTATATGTGGGTGGGCGTGATATTTGTGGGTTGGTGGGGGTGTTTGGGTGGGTTAGGGAAGTGTGTGGGATGGGGATGGGTGGGTGGGGTATTATGTGTCCCTGGGTGTGTGGGATGATGTGTGGGTGGGTTGGTGGGAGATGTGCCAGATAACATGGTAATTTGCATTGTTTATGTTTACAAAATTTATTTGATGTTTTTTCCCTATGTGAATGTATTATGCACTATTGATGAACGAAAGATGAGTGATTGGAAGAGCCGAATATAAGACGGGCTTGCGTGCCCAATTTGTGACCCTTTTAAAATAAAGTTGAATTGAATTGAATTACTCTTCGACATAACTCTGCCCATTTTTCACTTTTAACCACCGTAACCAGGTTTTTGATGTAGCTTACTTTTGAGTACATCTCTCTTAAGTGCGCGCAAGGACAAGGCGGGCAATTGTGTCCTTCTTGGCGTTTTGCCATTTCCTAACAGCACTACGCTTATCTACCCAGGCCTTTTCCATCTCCAAATCCCACCAAGGTGGCTGCTCCCAGTTTTTTTTCCTGCCATGAAGCTTTCTGCGCTTGTCGCGTCTTATTTTACTCACCACATCTTGCCCTGTACTGTCATACTGGAAAGTTTTGACAGTTGACTTGTGCTGCCTCGTTCTGCCTTTCTCCACCAATATGCTGCAAGGGTGGTGGTCGCTGCCGTGGTACCCTAGGACACCCTATCTACACACAATAATGAGTGAAGGAAAAACCAGCGCTAAGTCAATAACACTGTCCTCATCACCTGGACGACTTGCTGTCCTGGTGATTCAGCCACTATTGATATAAACCAGGTCAATGTAACATGTCCTCGAGGCATGTAAGAAACCCGAGACCAGGTAAGGTCGCGCCGGGTGATTGTCCCTCCTACCGGTGAAGGTCACCACATAGTAATAAATGTCACTTTACTGTTGTGTCGGCTTAACACTGTCCTGGATTTTATGGCAGTGCAACACTTTACCGTTGTGTCAGTTTAAGACTGTCCAGGGTTATATGGCAGTGCGACCATATTAGCGGGGTGCTGTATTATTAGACACGGCACAGGTGGTTTGCCACAGCTGGTTTTATGAATGTGTCAAGTATAAGAACACTGGTTATGTAACGGTTACCTTGTTCAAAACGAAGCGTGTATCAAATTTGGAAAAATAAAAAAACTAAAAAAAACTAACGGTAGCAGTAGCAGACAGGCAGACAGGCAGACAGACAGGCAGGCATGCAGAAGTATGGATAGATAGATGAACAGATGGACGGAATGACATGTAGAGAGTGAGGCAGACAGACAGATGGACGAACAGTCGGACGGACGGACATTAGAGAGTCAGAAAGACAGGCAAACAGATGAATAGATGGATAAACAATCGAACGGACGGACATGTAGAGAGACAGACAGCGAGCCAGACGGATGGATAGATAGATTTATTTTATTCAAGTCAAATCTGAAGGCGGGCAGCGACAAGTATAATAGATCCTCGTGCAGCAGCGGCAGTAGTAGTTATAGCTAGTAGTGGTAGCAGCAGCAGTAGTAGTAGTAGTAGTAGTAGTAGTAGTAGTAGTAGTAGTAGTAGTAGTAGTAGTAGTAGTAGTTGTAGTAGTAGTAGTAGTTGTAGCAGCAGTAGTGCTAGTAGTAGTAGTAGTAGTAGTAGTAGTAGTAGTAGTAGTAGTAGTAGTAGTAGTAGTAGTTGTAGCAGCAGTAGTAGTAGCAGTAGTAGTAGTAGTAGTAGTAGTAGTAGTAGTAGTAGTAGTGGTAGTAGTAGTAGTAGTAGTAGTTAGTTAGTTAGTTAGTTAGTTAGTCGACAGATCATCCTCATTGCACATCGAACCATTCAGTCCATAAGTGCTCGGATCCCCTCCTCAGCAAATCCCGCAGCGTGTAGCGGCTAACGACGCCAGTTCTGTGTTGGTTTATCAATCTTCTTTGGCTTCCTGCGTAGTGTTCTTGTTTGGCCACTCCTCTTTTAATTTGCTGCTCTCGCAGTCTGGCCATTGTTGTAGATTCACAGTCATCACTTGATCCTCGCAAAAGTCTTACTTCTCGTAGGGCATTCAGAATGTCGGCCTGGCCCATGGCGCGTCCGCCCTCCACAGTAGCCTCACCTGCGAGCTTGTCAGCCCGCTCATTTCCTTGTACTCCCGCATGCCCTGGCACGAAGATGAAACTAATCTTTGCCAGTCGAGACCGCTCCAGAGGCAGCAACCATTCTCTTCGGATCGACCCCTCCTCTATCCTCTTGATCATGTTCATTGAGTCGCTAAGGAAACAAGCCCTAGTGAATGTCTGTGTCTCGAGCCATGTTATTGATTTACTTACTGCCATGACTTCCATGGTCAGGCTACTTGTGGTTTCAGTAAAAGCACCAGAGTCCTCCTTCACAATTCTCCCTCCGGCCCGAGCTGTAAAGGCCCATGAGCTTCTCACATGTCGGACGACCGACCCATCTGTGTAGATGACCGCGTCACCGTCTAGCGAATTCTCGAAAATCAACGCTTGTACTTCAGCCTCAACAGCAGCCGGATTTTCTTGTCTGCATTTTCTGTCAAGTTGGATGCAAACTGAAAAGGATGTGCAGAAGTCTGATGGCACTTGCACCCACTCCTCGCCAGGTTCTAAGTCCTCAAGTGAACACACCTGTTGAAGAATGTCTTCGGCTTGACCCATCCACGACCGTCCTCTTTTTAACCTGCTGCCCTGCACCTTCCTAATTTCACTATGCAGTGGATGTTGTGTGTTTGCGTTAATTCTGAGGTAGGCGCGTGCCCTGCAATCTTGTATTCTCTCTTCAATGGTTGGAAAATCAAGAAGGTAGCGCATCGCCCTGCATGCTGTATCTCTTGTACATCCAAGAATAATGCGCATAGCTTCATTCTGTATCCTTTCCATCCGTCCTATCTGCTTATGGCTGAGAGTCAGGATTGCCATTGCATACTCCAAAACAGACATGACCGACCCCTCGTACAGAAGACATAGATGGCGCTGCTCACAGTTTGCTGCCGCCATCACCCGCATCGCTGCCAAACCCCGCTTGGCCTTTGTTATCACCTGGTCTATGTGCACATTATAAGCAAGGCTTCGATCAAATCGTATCCCCAGGTAATTCATTGCCTGCGTTCTTTCCACCATCTCTGAACACAGCATTACAGTTGGTGTTGGAGTGTTGACAATATGATTATTCAACGAGAACCAAGTCACTGTTGCCTTTGTTGGGTTGACCATTGCCCCAGCTTCATCACACCAAGTACTTCGATTGAGTTCGGTTTGTAGTTCCACAGCAACCTCCTCTCTATCCTTCCCCTGACGATACACTAAAACATCATCGGCATATGACAATGTCCTGCCAGGTCCAGTGATCTGCTCACTGGTGATTCTCACTGTGTAGGCGTTGAACAGTACCGGAGATAATGGTGATCCCTGTGGTAGGCCAGGATATATTGTTGTTGGTTCCGAAGTCCAACTGCCACATCTAAAAACTACTTTCCGTTGGAAGAGGGCTGCAGCGATCCAACTAAGGAGGAATGGACTTATGTTTAGTTCGAGAAGCTGAAACATTAAAAAATCCAGTGGTACTCTGTTGTATGCGTCCTCAAGATCAATCGCTGCAGCAACGGTTTCAGTGCCTGAGTGGAAACCTTCATAGACATCCTGGGCAAAGACTGCTGCATTGGTCCAGGTTTCCCTTTTTGGACGGTACCCACCCAGGGTGGGTGGGAAAACACCTTGCCTCTCTAGTTGGCTTGATATTTTCTTGGCACTTACCTTCTCCAGCAGCTTGCCTATTGTATTCTGCATGGTTATAATTCGATATCCCTGAATTTTTTTGTGGTCTTTGTCAGGCTTCGGCAAGGGAATCAGATAGCTGTGTAACCATTCCTCCTTGATGCTAGCACCCCCTATACTGTTGTTGTACATGTCTGCTAGTTTCTCTAGCTCATTGTCGGTACACCTATTAATGTCATCGTATCTTATGCCATCAGGACCTGGAGCACTGTTTTTTGATCGCCGAAGCACAGCCTTGATTTCTTTCACTGTCACTGTGTCTTCATCCGAAGTGTCCTGGGCCTTGCATCTGTCTGAGGTGACCTCCTTGGCCAGATTTCGGCCTCCCATGTCTGTCTGGTTGCTTTGCTCAAGGTAGCGTTCAAAGAGGGCTTTGCCCTTGTCCTCGTCAGTCCTCTGCCAGATGAGGTCAGCACCTTGGAAGTCAGAAATGCTCTTATTCTTGACTACACCACTCATGCTTTTATGTAGTCGCGAGAACAATTTCAGTGACTTGTCTGTGCTTACTCTTTGACACACCTCTGCCCATTTTTCGCTTTTAACAACCTTGACCAGTTTTTTGAAGTAGCTTACTTTTGTGTGCATCTCTCTTTCTAAGTGCAAGCAGGGACTAGGATGACCAGCTCTGTTCTTCTTGGCATTTTGCCATCTCCTTACAGCACTACGCTTATCCACCCAAGCCTTCTCCACCTCGAAACTCCACCACGGTGGCTGCTCCCAGCTTTTTTTCCTGCCCTGAAACGTTCTGCGCTTGTCACGTCTTATTTTACTCACCACATCTTGCCCTGTACTGTCATACTGGAACGTCTTTACCTTTAGCTTGTGCTGCCTGGTTCTGCCTTTCTCCACCAGTATGCTGCACGGGTGGTGGTCGCTGCCATGGTGTCCTAGGACACCCCATCTACACACTGTAGTGAGTGAAGGTGAAACTAGCGCCAGATCAATAGCACTGTCCTCATCGCCCGGACGGCTTGCTGTTCTGGTGACACAGCCACTGTTGATACAAACCAGGTCGATGGTTTCCAGTGCAGTCTCGAGCTCCTCCCCCTGTGTATTGGATGAAGTGTTTCTCCATGATCTGCCTTTAGCGTTGAAATCACCACAGAAAATAACATTTCTCTCGTGGCCTAATATGCCACTTAAGCACTGCCACTTCCGGGCGTCCACACTGGCATTGCGGGCATAAACATTAACCACCACGAATGGTAAACTGGAATGAACTCTCAACGCCTGTATTTGTATATCGTCACTGTCCCAACTGGACATGTCTAGCTCTGACGCCACCATGCTGTCGCGAACGAGAATCGCCATTCCCAGATGTCGTCTGTTGTAGAAACATTTGAAGCCGGCAATCTGGAGTAGCTGATCGCCCAGTCTCGTCTCCTGGAGTGCTACAATGTCGTTCCTGTAAACTAGGGTTTCTAAAATAGAGCCCCGTTGTTTTACACTGGCACAGTTCCAATATAGAATACGGATATTCCTGAGTCCTAGACGGTGACACTTGAGTCTAAAACGCCTCAAATCTCCACGCTTACCTTGCTTCTTTTTCCCTGCGCAGCTACCCCGCCGCTTCGGTATGTTGACTGCAGACCGCACGAAGAACACACGTTGTTCCGCCATGTTGAAATAACGTAAACACAGACTTTGAAAACCACACACGCTGCTGAAAATTCACTCAAGGATGGCTTCGCTCGATGCACGAACTCTGTAGCACCCGCGCAGATCTTGAGTAGAAACTCCTGGTTTTACATCCTGGCACACCAATTACACGCAAGAGATGAATAAATCCATCCCCTACGCGAAAAAGTTAACGAACACAAAACAACACGACCGTCCGTCGCCATCTTGAAACCGGAAAAATCCGAGTAGTAGTACTAGTAGTAGTAGTAGCAGCAGCAGCAGCAGTAGTACTAGTAGTAGTAGTAGTGGTAGTAGGAGCAGTAGTAGTATTTGTTTTTGTTGGTGTAGTAGGAGTGGTAGGTACGCATTAGTAGTAGTTGCTGTTGTAGTATTAGTAGTAGTGGTAGTTGTAGTAGTGCTAGTAGTAGTAATAGTGGTGGCAGTCGTATTAGTAGTAGTAGTAGTAGTAGTAGTAGTAGTAGTAGTAGTAGTAGTAGTAGTAGTAGTAGTAGTAGTAGTAGTAGTAGTAGTAGTAGTAGTAGTAGTAGTTACACACGGATGTAGTCAAGAGAGATACACGAGATCGTCTTGCAGTTACATTTCTATTGCGCTGATGGCGTTGGGTTCACTCTTCTTGGATGTTGCTCGGTGGTCACACCATAATTAGAGTTCCTGGGACCGGAAACCGACAGGAGGACTGGAAATAATACATAGTTACTGACCGGGATTCGAACCTGTCACCTCCATATAATGACAGTGCTGCGCTACTGGAGCAAGTATGCTTCGACTCATAACCAACTAGACACTGGGCACCCCTCATGACCATACCAGGGATAGACAGTTGGTTGGACAGAGAGGAAGAAAAGGAGAGTATCAGTCACCCTCACTCCCAACCACAGGACCAGCGGTCCAGAGACCCCCACACGGACATAGACCCGTTACTCCCCACTTCACACAATTACGCTCTTATCTAGCCACTTCGTCCATCTCACCCATCACGAAACCATCCCTCCAGCCATTCTGTTGTTATTCACTAGACTACTCACCTGAGAGACTCACATACAAAGACCCTTTACTTCCCATTTCAAGCCATTCCACCCTTACCTAGCCACTCCACCAACCCCACCCATCACGGATCCATCTCACTAGCCATTCCGCTGTTACCCACTAGACAGCCTTACTGAGATACCCGCACATGGACATAGACCCTTTAGTACCCACCTCCAGCCTTTCTACCCATATCTAGCCATTCCATCCACCTCATCCATCACAGATCCATCCCAGTAGCCATTCTGCTGCTACTCACTAGACCACCCAACTGAGAGACCCGTACATAGTCATAGACCTTTTACTTCCCACTTCAAGCCTACCACCTATATCTAGCCACTCCATCCACCGCACCATCACAGATCCATCCAGTTAGCCATTCCGCTCAACTCAACCATCACGGAAGCACACCAACAACCTCGCTAATCACTTTGCCGCCTCGTCTTTTAACAAGGAACGGCCATATGTTTCTGGCCATTCTACCACCTCATGGAAGAGCATTGTACCCCTAATCCTTACACACCACCAATGTTCCCACCTTTCCATGCCTCCTACCACCACCACTCCTCCCAACTCGACCCCTTTACAAGAAATGGATGCATGTATCTGATCATTCCACAACTTCGTTGACTGATCACTCAGCCTTCCCGTGAAAGAGCACTGTAATCCTAATACCTACCAATGGTATGCTGATAGTGTTTAAACCCTACCCAGTCCATAGCCACACAGTCCGAGGAAGAGCACTGTACCCTAACACACCGCAAATGGTGTGATAATAATGTTTACGCCCAACCCACTCCGCTACAAAGCTTGATCACCCACAGGAAGATTACTGTAACCATAACACACCCACTCACATGCACATGCCTGCCCGCACGCACCCCCACCCCTCCCTCCTCAAACCCGATAGTCAAATCGGCCATTTTCATTTGAATATCTGTAACTCGTGTAGAATGATAGTGTTTAAGCCCCGCCCACTATGATCAATAATATCCACCACGTTAATAAATTAACTTTTTAAATTGAAAGAAAATTTTAAAAAGGGCGGTAACATTGCAAAACACCAGCCGATTGGTTATTCAAGATTTATATCCCTTGAAAATCAGCCCCTCATCATGATTCAGGCGCCGGTTTCTAACGTTATATGACACTTTATATAGGAAAGTATTTCAGGAGCAGCCTCTTTTGCTCCTGAAATGGGGTGGGGGTGAAACCTCGTAACATACTACTAACGTAGTATGTCAAGTAGTGCTCTTAACTGAGAAATGGTGATACTTTGGCTTCTCATAGTGTTGTTTATCCCTGTGTATTGTTATATTTGTATTAACTTCCATTCTACGCATACTGTATTTTAGTCTGTCTACTCCTGCACCTGGAAGCTGAATTGTTGCGGTTATGTCGGTGTCTGATAAGGACATACAGTCATTGTATATATCTCCCATCAAAGAGTCACCAATTATCATGTGGGTGCTGTCAGTCGGTGTTTTCTGTGTGTATTGGGTTCTGGCACGTCTTGCACATTGTTTCTGCCATTGATGACTGTCCAGCTGTAGTCTGTCTTCTTGCTTGTAATCAGAAGTTTCCTGAGTGTAGGCGTTGTCTGTCGGCAATGTCCCATCGTCCTGGCTGTTTTTAAACAGTTGTTCTTGTAAAACTTCATATCTGTTGCTGACCTTTACTTTAACATTAAAACTAAGAAAGCTAACAAATAAAAAACAAACTTTTAAACTATTTTGTCAATACCAGGGCTTTCTCGAAGTCTAGCTAACATATCATTTCTTACGCTGTCCACTTCTATGTCACTGTCATGTCACATCCGCAATATCGTCAGGTCTCCAGCTAACATTGTCTGTTATGGAATCGTTCTTTCTTAAAAACCGTTTGCATTACTGATCTCTTGAAAAGTTTTAAAAATGTACAGTTAATGGTCATAGACTAAGTGTTGTGGACAAATTCACATATCTTGTCAGCACTGTGTCCCAAGCTGCTACAATTGATGACGAAGTGAATGCAAGAATCTCCAAGGCCAGTGTGGCCTTCGGCAGACTGTACAAGAATGTGTGGGACAGAAACAGAATAAGCCTGCAAACAAAGCTAAAAGTCTACAAAGTAGTCATATTATCCACACTACTATATGCTTGTGAAACTTTGACTGATTACCAGCAACACGCTAAAAAATTAAACCACTTCCACACAGTCTGCCTTAGGAAGCTATTAAAGGTTAAATGGCAAGATAAGATCCCAGACACTGAAGTACCAGAAAGGGCGTCCATGCCCAGTATCCACACTCTACTAATGAAGAATCAGATTTGCTGGGCTGGTCACTTGACTTGCATGCCAGATCACAGGCTCCCTAAACGAATTGTGGTAAACGCTACCAAAGTGGTTAGAGGAAACTCTTTAAAGACACTCTGAAGATCTCACTAAAAGCTTTTGAAATTCCTCACAAAACTTGGGAGACTAGTGTCGAAGACCGAAATTCGTGGCGTACATCCGTACGCAAGGGTGTGGTCACTTGTGAAGAAAACAGGACTGCAAGTACTGTGGGGAAAAAAAGACTGAAAAGAAAAACCACTGCAGGAAATCCTCCTCCTGGAACGTCAAGCATTCGTTGCCCACATTGTCAACGAACATTTTGAGCCAAAATAGGCCTTACCAGCCATCTAAGAACTCACTGCTGCATACTCTCAACCCAACTGGATGAAATGAATGGTCATCATCATATTTGATGGACAAACAACATAACCAGCCAGGCATGTGCCTGCTATAACTAGCCAGAAATGTGCTTGCTATAACCAGCCAGGCATGTGCTTGCTATAATCAGCCAGGCATGTGCTTGCTATAATCAGCCAGACATGTGCTTGCTATAACTAGCCAGATATGTGCTTGCTATAACTAGCCAGACATGTGCTTGCTATAATCAGCCAGATATGTGCTTGCTATAATCAGCCAGGCATGTGCTTGCTATAATCAGCCAGACATGTGCTTGCTATAATCAGCCAGGCATGTGCTTGCTATAATCAGCCAGATATGTGCTTGCTATAACCAGCTAGACATGTGCTTGCTATAATCAGCCAGACATGTGCTTGCTATAATCAGCCAGATATGTGCTTGCTATAATCAGCCAGGCATGTGCTTGCTATAACCAGCCAGATATGTGCTTGCTATAACCAGCCAGACATGTGCTTGCTATAATCAGCCAGACATGTGCTTGCTATAACCAGCCAGATATGTGCTTGCTATAACCAGCCAGACATGTGCTTGCTATAATCAGCCAGACATGTGCTTGCTATAACCAGCCAGACATGTGCTTGCTATAATCAGCCAGGCATGTGCTTGCTATAATCAGCCAGACATGTGCTTGCTATAACCAGCCAGGCATGTGCTTGCTATAATCAGCCAGGCATGTGCTTGCTATAACTAGCCAGACATGTGCTTGCTATAACTAGCCAGATATGTGCTTGCTATAATCAGCCAGACGTGTGCTTGCTATAATCAGCCAGACATGTGCTTGCTATAATCAGCCAGGCATGTGCTTGCTACGACTGCTGCAGATTGTGCCATTCAGTTGGCACGTAAGGCCACCTGTCTCATGGGGATTCTCTCATCAGGGGTACACAAAGGAGGACTGGGTTATTCACATTGAGGTGATGAAGGCACCAGCCCGTTAACATCAGCACTCCCACACGGCATATCTCATCCAACAGAGCTGTGCGACCATTATTGCACTCAATTGGCATGCCCACTGCACATCATCATCATGTGCCCTGCCAGTTGATGTAGGGGTTCATGTCTCTCCACAGATCTCAGTATCGATGTCACACATAGACACTTTTATTACACACAATCAACATGCCCACACTTGTTACACATAGACACTTTTATCTCAGACACATTATGACTGCTGTCCAGCAATATGAATTCTCCCATTCACAGACAACAACACTGGGACACACTGAAACAACTGATAATCAATTTTTAAAAAAAAATCACACACACACACGCACGCATGCACGCACGCACACACACACACACACTGTTCAAAAAAAAAAAAAGGAATCAATATTTTTGGTGTTACTTTTATAAAAGATATTCGCTGATTGGACATCAGTCAACCTATCAACTGCGTCCGTCTGGTCATTAACTTCTCGTGGTTACCTGAATTGTATTCACCTCATAATTCATGAGGTTATGAAAAAGGTCAAGGTCAAAACAAAAATTTTGACAATAACTAGTGACAGGTTCATGATAATCCTGTGAAACTTACTGAACACAAAACTCTCTGACCATATTATTGAATGCCTATAAAAGATTGACGCTCCTTAAATAAATTCAGTTGAAAATTCAATGTGCAAGTATGGTTCATCTCACTACAGAACAATGACTAATCATCATTGTACGTTTACAGGCTGGACAGTCACAAAGTGTAGTAGCCAGAGAATTTAATGTGGTAGAATCTCCCTGGCCTAGGGGTTAACATCTTTCTCCATAATCCCGTATATCCATATGAGGAACGTAACCAGTGCAAGAATCGGTAGCGGTTCTCGCCGCATTGATAACTTAAGGGTATGTGAGCTGGTCACTCAGAAAGCAATGGCAAACTACTGAGCGTAATCTTGCCAAGAAATCAGCAATCAGCTGAAAGAAGCTGATGTTGACAGCGATGTCCTGTAGATGATATGTGAGCAAAAAAAAGAAAAAAAAGAAGCACCATTAGTCATCTTTGAAGGCGATTTCAAGAAACTGGCTCAGTGGCAGACCGTCCACACAGTGGAAGACCCAGAATCACAACTGCTGCCAAAGACCGCTTCATACGGCTGCGTCACCTTGAGAATCGATTTGCATCTGCACCTCCATAGTCCACTCAATGCCAGGAGCTCGTCGAATTTCAGATCAAGAAGAGTTTACCACAAAGTTCGTAAGCACTACATCCAGAACAGCATTGATGAGGCTCCTCCACATTGTGACGGAGGTGTACGAATGTGGGGTGTGATCAACTTTATGGGAAGAAGTGACCTGGTGCAAACTGAAGGGGACCTGAATGCAACTGAAATTGCAATAATGTTGCATTTTTTTTTTTTTAAGAGAGCACGCACGCACGTGCGTGCATGCGTGTACACACACACACACACACACACACACACAACACTGTGACAAACTAAAACAACTGATTTTTTTTTGGGTGCAAATCCTTTACACGACATCGCTGTCAACATCAGCATCTTTCAGCTGATTGTTGATTTCTTGGCAAGATTACGCTCAGTAGTTTGCCATTGCTTTCTGAGCGGCCGTAAGTTACCGACGCAATTCGAACCACTGCTGATTTTCACCGTCATCATGTTACTTACGAGAGAATACGAGATTACAGAGAAAAGTTGCTAACCTCTAGGCCAGGAAGCTGGCAAACAACTGATTACCATTTCTATATATAAACACACACAATACTTGGACACCTGAAACAATCGATTATCAATTCAGTTACACACACACACACGTACACACACACATACATCAACACTGGTACAATAATAATGAAAACAACAGCCAGATCATTGTTGGATAATTCTCACATACTGACAGAAACTAGAATTACTGACAGAAACTAGAATTACTGACGGAAACTAGCATTACTGACAGAAACTAGCATTACTGACAGAAACTAGAATTACTGACAGAAACTAGAATTACTGACAGAAACTAGAATTACTGACAGAAACTAGAATTACTGACAGAAACTAGAATTACTGACAGAAACTAGAATTACTGACAGAAACTAGAATTACTACCAGACGGATTCAAATGAAAACCTTAAATGTGGTTTTTTTTTTCCAGGTGAATATATTCTGAAAAAGTAAAGAACAAATGTATCAATTTTCGATGTAGTCACCACTGCTTCCAATGCAAGTCCTCCAGCGCCGATAAAGTGCTTGGATTCCTGTAGAACAAAAGTTCTCTTTGTTGTGTGTGTGTAACCACTCACGTACAACCTGCTGGACCTCTTCATCTGAATGAAAAGTTTTGAAACTTCCTACTCCACTCATACACTTGCTGGACTGACATGCATGCATCACCATACCGGACCTTTATTCACAAATGAATTTCTACAGGTTTCACCCCTTCACTGATAAAAAATATGGATAACAGTATGCTGCTCATCTGTGGTGCATGTCAAAAGTGGGGCAGCCATCTTTAAACTGTCCTTATGATGTCACCATGTGTGTCTGCACTATGATGTCACATGCTTAACACTCTTAACATCCTTAACAACAATACTGACAGGTTACAAGACAATGGCATGGTTATTATAATTTCTATCATACTTTTAAGGTTTTCATTTGAAGCTCCCTCATAACAGACATTTGACATACTGCAGAAACTAGGAATACTAACAGAAAATAGAATTACTAATAGACACTAAAAATACTAACAGAAAATAGAAACACTAACTAACACTAGAAATACTGAGAGAAAATAGAAATAGCAACAGAAAATAGAAATACTAACAGACACTGCATGTACTAAAAGACACTAGATATACTAACAGAACTAGAGATACCGAGAGAAACTAGAAATACTAACATAAATTAGACATACTGAGAGAAATTAGAAATATACCAGAAAATAAAAATACTGAGAGAAACTAGAACTATTAACAATATTCTTCGTGGACACCATCAAAGTACAACAAATTATTGTTACATATACACTAGCCAAAAACTACCATCATTTACATACTGATTCTGGCAAGAAATCTAGCTGTTCTTCTTCTCACTGAGTCCATCTGCTTATACAAATGACACTTAACAAACAAGACATCTATGGGGCTGACATCTGCCAGTAACAGTAATCATGTTCATCTGAGGCTGACATGTAACAGTAATTATGTTTATCTGAGGCTGACATGTTTATCTAAGGCCAACATATTTATCTAAGACTGACATGTTTATCTGAGGCTGACATGTTTATCTGAGGCTAACATGTTTATCTGAAGCTGACATGTTTATCTGAGGCTGACATGTTTATCTGAAGCTGACATGTTTATCTGAAGCTGACAAGTACATGTAACAGTAATCATATTTATCTGAGGCTGACATGTATTTGTAATCATGTTTATCTGAGGCTAACATGTTTATCTGAGGCTAACATGTTTATCTGAGGCTAACATGTTTATCTAAGACTGACATGTTTATCTGAGGCTAACATGTTTATCTGAGGCTAACATGTTTATCTGAGGCTAACATGTTTATCTGAGGCTAACATGTTTATCTGAGGCTAACATGTTTATCTGAGGCTAACATGTTTATCTGAGGCTGACATGTTTATCTGAGGCTAACATGTTTATCTGAGGCTAACATGTTTATCTGAGGCTAACATGTTTATCTGAGGCTAACATGTTTATCTAAGACTGACATGTTTATCTAAGACTGACATGTTTATCTGAGGCTAACATGTTTATCTGAGGCTGACATGTATTTGTAATCATGTTTATCTGAGGCTAACATGTTTATCTGAGGCTAACATGTTTATCTGAGGCTGACATGTTTATCTAAGACTGACATGTTTATCTAAGACTGACATGTTTATCTAAGACTGACATGTTTATCTGAGGCTGACATGTATTTGTAATCATGTTTATCTGAGGCTAACATGTTTATCTGAGGCTAACATGTTTATCTAAGACTGACATGTTTATCTAAGACTGACATGTTTATCTGAGGCTAACATGTTTATCTGAGGCTGACATGTATTTGTAATCATGTTTATCTGAGGCTAACATGTTTATCTGAGGCTAACATGTTTATCTGAGGCTGACATGTTTATCTAAGACTGACATGTTTATCTAAGACTGACATGTTTATCTAAGACTGACATGTTTATCTGAGGCTAACATGTTTATCTGAGGCTGACATGTATTTGTAATCATGTTTATCTGAGGCTAACATGTTTATCTGAGGCTAACATGTTTATCTGAGGCTAACATGTTTATCTGAGACTGACATGTTTATCTGAGGCTAACATGTTTATCTGAGGCTGACATGTTTATCTGAGGCTAACATGTTTATCTAAGACTGACATGTTTATCTGAGGCTAACATGTTTATCTGAGGCTAACATGTTTATCTAAGACTGACATGTTTATCTGAGGCTGACATGTTTATCTGAGGCTGGCATGTTTATCTGAGGCTAACATGTTTATCTGAGGCTGACATGTATTTGTAATCATGTTTATCTGAGGCTAACATGTTTATCTGAGGCTAACATGTTTATCTGAGGCTGACATGTTTATCTGAGGCTAACATGTTTATCTAAGACTGACATGTTTATCTGAGGCTAACATGTTTATCTGAGGCTGACATGTTTATCTAAGACTGACATGTTTATCTGAGGCTGACAAGTACATGTAACAGTAATCATATTTATCTGAGGCTGACATGTATTTGTAATCATGTTTATCTGAGGCTGACATGTTTATCTGAAGCTGACATGTTTATCTGAAGCTGACAAGTTTATTTGAGGCTGACATGTAAAAGTAATCATGTTTATCTGAGGCTGACATGTTTATCTAAGGCTGACATGTTTATCTAAGGCTGACATGTTTATCTAAGACTGACATGTTTATCTAAGACTGACATGTTTATCTAAGGCTGACATGTTTATCTAAGGCTGACATGTTTATCTAAGGCTGACATGTTTATCTAAGGCTGACATGTTTATCTAAGGCTGACATGTTTATCTAAGACTGACATGTTTATCTAAGGCTGACATGTTTATCTAAGGCTGACATGTTTATCTAAGGCTGACATGTTTATCTAAGACTGACATGTTTATCTAAGACTGACATGTTTATCTAAGACTGACATGTTTATCTAAGACTGACATGTTTATCTAAGGCTGACATGTTTATCTAAGGCTGACATGTTTATCTAAGGCTGACATGTTTATCTAAGGCTGACATGTTTATCTAAGGCTGACATGTTTATCTAAGGCTGTGACGAAACGCGTTTATCTGTCTTGGGTCGTCAAGTTCCCGCACTATTTTGGCGCGTCATCGGGGACTTTCCCAGCTAAAAATAGACTGAGGGAAGCCGATGGAGGACTTATTATCTAGAATCGTCTCGAAACACCGGAATTCGAGTAACCCGTGATGTTGGGGATCGCTCTAAATTCTCGTGCAGAGAGATCTAGAAACTCTAGGCGGGGAATGACGTTTTCCCGAGAAAGTATCTTTTCTCAAGAAGCACTCGCTTCTTGTGCGCATTGAGTTGGCACGAAGCGGGAAATTGGCTAAACCAGCCATTCACTTACTTTTGTTCGAAGAGAACAGACGCTGGCCTGAATGTGAGCCATTTTTGTGTTGCGTCTCACCTCAACCATGATTCGGCTGACTGTTATGAAAAGGCAGCTGAGAAGCCATTGAACAGTTCGGAAGCTGACTGGAGAGTTGGTTTCACCATGCAGGTAGATATTTGGTTAAATCATTTAACTTTGTACGTGTGTTCCACACGCCATTGTTCTAACCTCATTACCTATGCGGATGTCCTCGCATACTAATTAGCAAACCGATCGATAACGCAGGTGACAATTAATCGTGGGTTTGTTTACTGTGTGCTCGCGAATCAGCTGTTAGGAACGCCGTAATGTGATGTGGGCGATTTGGGTTCCAAATATATGTACCATATATTGCCAATCGTTGCATCTATTAGGTTGCTGTGTTAGAATAAAACCTAGTTACTTGTGCCGGATGGAAACTTAGATTATGTCAGTCAGTTGCTGAAGCCAGAAGAACGGTTAGAAAACCAGGTAAGTTGGTAGGTGGAGATTCAGACAAAAATGTGCTTAGTTACTAAGTAAAGGAAGAACTTAGTTCTGTGCCACCAGGAATGATGTAACTATTGTGTAATAACTTAATAGTGAATTCATTGTGTGGAACAGCGGATTTCTGTGGAAAGGTAAGTGGCTTTGGTGCTATAACTATATATATATGATGTGACATTGTGTATATATATTAGGTCATGGCATGTGATACTTCCTGGGGTAATTCCGAACGCCGAATAGATCGACGCGTGATAACACTGCGTGCCGTCGCGATGTAAATATGCGTTCTGAAATCTTGTCTAAGCTATCCTGTTTCTTTCATACTGGCGCTAGTGCGAGTGAATGCTAAGGTGCTGGAAGTATGGAAGGATGCAGGAGGCTGTATGAGACTGGGGAAATATCGAATATGGGGGATGTGAAAGCAAGTTATGAAAGTATGTGTTGGTAGACCAAGCCAACGATGAAGTTCAGTTCAGGCCAAGGCTAAACCACTTGGGAGGACAGAACTGGAACAGTACCCTTGGAACATGTGGGGAACATGTATTCTCAAGAAGGCTTCTTGACTCTAAGGCAGAGTCTGATAAGAAGAGTTTGCTGTGGCGTGGGCAGGTGGTCCCACCAGCAAACAGGCTTGTGTACATAGTGGATGTGATCATGTACTATTCCTATATCCCGAGGGATGGTATATTGATCAAGTTTATGTTTCTTAATGTACATTGATGATGTTAGGAACGAGTCTAGGGACTCTTTACCTATTTGTTTAGTTCGATTAAATTAGAACAATAACAGCCTTGTATCATTACTGACGTTAGCGACGACTGGTAGATGATTAGGGATGGGTGAGACCAATGATCAGACTCGTCATTCTGATTTCTTGCTCTGTTTGACGGGCTGTTCTGTGAGGCCAGCTGACATTTGTGAACCCATGCTTTACTACTCTCCATATAGAGATAATGCTTTGGTTATATGAATAACTAACTAGCATGACTGAGAATTGAGTAGGTATTGGTAGGATGCATGTGGACTAATGTTTGGGCCAGTATACTCTCACCGGTCGCTCTTCCTTTTCAGGAGTTTGCCTGTTGAGGAACCAGTCAACGATAATTGTTGTTGGCAGGAAACCACTTCGTGTGACAGAGCGAAGGGTTCAGTTCTTTACTTATCACGCCAGACTCCATCACACCAGGTACCCAAGGTGATTCACCATGCGTGAAGGTTGCTTCAAGACATACAACTGCCCTGAAGGTGCACGTGTGCGAAGTGATGGTTTGTGATCGTTTAAAATAGAAGATACTCTGTTTTTGCCAGGAACATTTCAGCATGTTGAGTAATCAGGCTCGACAGGGAACACCGGTCCGTCTGGTTTGACGGGGGTTCTGCCTAAACGCAGAAGTAACTAATCTTCAGACACTTGAATGGTTCTTTGGACAGCTCGAGTGGCAGGTCTTGAGAAGAACTACACCAGCATTGACGTGTGTCAAGTGTAACACGGTGGAAGGGACTATGGGATTATAGTCCAACCTGAATTGTTTCCGTAAAATAGATGTCTGATTCTATTAATGTACTGTTTCCGTATCCAGATTATCAACTGTGTTCTAGAAGGACTCAGTAACTTTTCAGTAGCCATATCTGATCCTACAAAGTGTGACTGTAAGAGACCATTGAATTGGTCAATGCCATATCGGTTCCGCAGTGGGACTGTGCTATGAGTGACAGACCATTCGATTGGGTAGGGACTATTTAGTTCATCGAAGTAACCAATACTTGGAGCCAAGTCCAGGAAGATTGTCTCCAACTCGGTAGTGTTCGAGAACTGTATTACCAGTGACTCCGTGGGAGTGTTATAGATGCAGTTGGTCCAGTGAAGTGTGGTCCAGCAGTGACTCTATTGTTGTGGTTCCACGTTCGGGAGACGGAGTGGTCTCCAAGGTTCTAGTCATCTCACTGGAAGGAAGCCGGGTGAGTGGCGGACCGACTGGACGGGACATCTGCATCCACTCTACTTCTCAACTCGATGAAGACACCTACATCTCTAAGTCTTTCTCTACTCTATCTTCTATTTGTGTAAATAGATTCTTCTATCAGGATGTTCATTTCAGTTCTATATTCTCAAGGGTAGAATAAACTTTATGTAAGTTGACTTGCTCTTTGTATAATGATTGAGTGTGGTCTCGGACGATGCCTAAGTGTTCATTGTTCAACAGGTGTCGGTAGTTAGTGGGGGTCTAGAATCTGGAGGGGTGTGTAGACGTAACTAAATAACCTGAGATCAACCACAGAGAAACAAAGTGTATCTGCTCGTCCAACCCCTGGGGCTAGAATACACGGGAGTGCTAGAGACACCTCGGGTGTGGTTCACTCTCACTACCCAAGGTGAACCCGAAACACTCCGTTACAGAGTGGGGGCCCGTCCGGGATTATTCCAAGATCTTTGTGTGTTGTAGACCTCTCACATAGGGATAGGGACTTTGTCTTTATCCTCTACTACAGTCTACATAAGATTCTACTACTTCTACCTATTTCCTAACTGTCTGACGGACATTTGTGTTGTGGTGATTAGTTAGTACTATTGATTATTGATGCATTGTATTGCTTCACCCACACATACTTGAGTACCCACCTATCATAGTCAACATGTCTACCCAAGAGATAGACTTGGACAAAGTTCAGGAAACTGGACGTAAGTCTGGTCTTGAAGGAGATGCTTTGAAATCCTATGTCCAAGAGGTGGAAAGAAATTTTCGCCAAGAGGAAAGAGAGAGGAGGAGAGCAGAAAGAGAACTGGAAGCCAGTAAAGTGGCTCTGGAGGAAAAGAGGATAGCGGCTGATACTGAAATGAAACGGCTTGAGTTGGAAGCCGAGAAAGAAAAACGTGACCATGAGTATCGAATGAAGCTACTTGAGGCACAAGTGCCTGCTACAGGTGTAACTGATGGAGCTATGGGAGGAGGTGTACCTCCTGGCTCAGAGTCAACCAGTAGACGTGACTACCAGGCTATGAAATGGCCTTTACAGCCGTTCGAACCCGAGAAGGAACGGATAGACCAATACTTAGAGAAGTATGAAGCCATGTCTATTGCAATGGGTCTAGACAAACAGAAATGGTGTTTGAAACTCTCCCAGGGACTCCGTGCCGAAGGATATGAGGTGTATGCACGCTTACCACCGGGGTTACAGAATGATTACCCGGCATTGAAAGCGGCTCTCTTGAAGAGATTCGAGATCACAGCGCACTCATACCGAAGGAAGTTTCGAACGGCGAAGCGAGAACCTGGTGAACTGTTTTCAGCATACAGTGTGAGATTGAACTCATACCTTCTTAAATGGATGGCCTTGGCCGGATTTAAGGAGGAGTATGAAAGTTTGCGTGAGTTGATGGTTGTAGATCAGATGCGAATGCAAATGTCTAAACCCTTGCGAAACTTCTTAGGTGAGAATGGGGCTGAGAGATTGGATATAGTCACCAAGTTAGCCGAAAGATACGTTGAAGTCTATGGCGAGACTGGGGACACCAGTCCAACAGATCCGAGATCGAAAGATCCGGATCAAGGTAAGTCAAAGAAGAAGTCAAAGAAGACCCCAGGTTCTGATGAACCAAAGAAACAGGTAGGCTCTTTAGAGAAGATCTCTACCGTCAACCAAGGTAAGAATAGCCCACCTAGTTCTCCAAAGAGGAAGTGGAGTGAACGATGGTGCAAATTCTGCAAGTCCAGCACTCACAATACGAGTGAGTGTAAGAGTAAACCCAAGGACTTTCACTTTGCTTGTCTTGCAGAGGTTAGGGATAGATCTTGCAGGAAAGTGAAGTCGGTTGATGGGAATGGAGAAACTAGACGGCCTCCAGTGGTTGAGAGAGTAGAAGTGAATGGGCAAGTGGTGTCGTGCCTCTACGACACGGGATTGCAATTTTCAGCTGTAATTGCATCCCACCTGACAGGCCCAGAGCAACTCACCGGGGAGATGACGGAGATACAGCCAGCCAGTAGGAGTGCTGTGGCGTTACGTTGCCCGATTGCCAATGTGGAGATTCGGAGCAAGTACGTTACTGGACGCATTCAGGCGGCAGTCGTACCGGATCCTCTCTATCCCCTAATTCTAGGCCGGAAGTACGTGTTTCTGGGCGAACCAGAACACCCTAGCATCCATAAGTCTAGGCAGGTCAGAGATACAGAGGAAGAGGGTCTCGAAAAGGTAAGTCTCCGAAATACTCACCCGGATAGAATGAGTCATGCTCGGAGCAAGGATGCGACGGAGTGTCCTTGTTCGGAATGGTTGCCCAACAATGAAAACCCGTTAACTCAGGGTAAGTTCAACTCTGATAACCAGTCACCGTTAATTCAGACTGGGACAGAGAAAAGGCAGAGGGAACGTAAGTTGGTTCCTGAGAGCTTCAGAGCTAATCTGCTGCGAACGGTACATGTCAGGTCCCCAACCGGACATCTGACTGTAGGGACAACCAGTAAATGTCTATCCCGGTACTATTGGTGGCCGGGAATGACAGGCGACGTGCGCAGGTATATTAGGTCTTGTCCGGAGTGCCGTAAATGCACACCTGAGAAACGGACGAAGACGAAGATATCCTTAGAGGTTGGAGACCGAGTTCTAGTACTCCTCCCAATCGAGGGGAACGAATTCGAAATCGGGTGGCAGGGCCCATTCCTAGTGGATAAAGTGGGGCTCCACAAGCACTATGGAGTGGTGATCCTGGGAAAGTCTACTACTTTCCATTCCAGTCTCCTCATGCGCTATGAGGGGAAGCCCGATGATAAGTCCACCAGCCCAAGGGCGCAGAGATTCGCTGAAAGAACGGTTCGGGGTTCAGGTCAGGTAGCGGAAAGCCTGTCACACCATAGGAAGTCCTATATGTATGTGCAGGTACCTTCTTCGGTTCAGCCCGGTGCTCGGGGGAACATGACCGGCCAAAGGAACACCCGCAGTGCTAGCTACACTGAGAACCGAGGTAGGAAGAGGTGGGTTGTGTCGGAACGGACACAGACCCTTGGTCCCTCAATCCGACCGACTGCAGTCCAGCTGGGTCCTCGAAAGGGGAAGCTGGAGTTGCAGAAGTCCAGTAAACTCTGGCAGTAACGATCGTTAAATCAGGTCGAGACGGGAGCTCTGGTCCGCAAGATACTGCGAGATGCCCGATCGCAGTAGCGGAGTAGGCGTTGATCACCCGTGATACTGAATAGCTTGTCACCCCACCGAATGTGGTAAGAGTATTCTATACAATATTGACGGGTTAGACTTCCTCACCCGCCATCCGGTCTCTTAGAAAGAAGAACGAACGACATAGACAGCTTCTGCGTAGAAGTGGAACGACGGGGTCGATCCTCTTAAAGTGGGGGCCTATGTGACGAAACGCGTTTATCTGTCTTGGGTCGTCAAGTTCCCGCACTATTTTGGCGCGTCATCGGGGACTTTCCCAGCTAAAAATAGACTGAGGGAAGCCGATGGAGGACTTATTATCTAGAATCGTCTCGAAACACCGGAATTCGAGTAACCCGTGATGTTGGGGATCGCTCTAAATTCTCGTGCAGAGAGATCTAGAAACTCTAGGCGGGGAATGACGTTTTCCCGAGAAAGTATCTTTTCTCAAGAAGCACTCGCTTCTTGTGCGCATTGAGTTGGCACGAAGCGGGAAATTGGCTAAACCAGCCATTCACTTACTTTTGTTCGAAGAGAACAGACGCTGGCCTGAATGTGAGCCATTTTTGTGTTGCGTCTCACCTCAACCATGATTCGGCTGACTGTTATGAAAAGGCAGCTGAGAAGCCCTTGAACAGTTCGGAAGCTGACTGGAGAGCTGGTTTCACCATGCAGGTAGATATTTGGTTAAATCATTTAACTTTGTACGTGTGTTCCACACGCCATTGTTCTAACCTCATTACCTATGCGGATGTCCTCGCATACTAATTAGCAAACCGATCGATAACGCAGGTGACAATTAATCGTGGGTTTGTTTACTGTGTGCTCGCGAATCAGCTGTTAGGAACGCCGTAATGTGATGTGGGCGATTTGGGTTCCAAATATATGTACCATATAATGCCAATCGTTGCATCTATTAGGTTGCTGTGTTAGAATAAAACCTAGTTACTTGTGCCGGATGGAAACTTAGATTATGTCAGTCAGTTGCTGAAGCCAGAAGAACGGTTAGAAAACCAGGTAAGTTGGTAGGTGGAGATTCAGACAAAAATGTGCTTAGTTACTAAGTAAAGGAAGAACTTAGTTCTGTGCCACCAGGAATGATGTAACTATTGTGTAATAACTTAATAGTGAATTCATTGTGTGGAACAGCGGATTTCTGTGGAAAGGTAAGTGGCTTTGGTGCTATAACTATATATATATGATGTGACATTGTGTATATATATTAGGTCATGGCATGTGATACTTCCTGGGGTAATTCCGAACGCCGAATAGATCGACGCGTGATAACACTGCGTGCCGTCGCGATGTAAATATGTGTTCTGAAATCTTGTCTAAGCTATCCTGTTTCTTTCATACTGGCGCTAGTGCGAGTGAATGCTAAGGTGCTGGAAGTATGGAAGGATGCAGGAGGCTGTATGAGACTGGGGAAATATCGAATATGGGGGATGTGAAAGCAAGTTATGAAAGTATGTGTTGGTAGACCAAGCCAACGATGAAGTTCAGTCCAGGCCAAGGCTAAACCACTTGGGAGGACAGAACTGGAACAGTACCCTTGGAACATGTGGGGAACATGTATTCTCAAGAAGGCTTCTTGACTCTAAGGCAGAGTCTGATAAGAAGAGTTTGCTGTGGCGTGGGCAGGTGGTCCCACCAGCAAACAGGCTTGTGTACATAGTGGATGTGATCATGTACTATTCCTATATCCCGAGGGATGGTATATTGATCAAGTTTATGTTTCTTAATGTACATTGATGATGTTAGGAACGAGTCTAGGGACTCTTTACCTATTTGTTTAGTTCGATTAAATTAGAACAATAACAGCCTTGTATCATTACTGACGTTAGCGACGACTGGTAGATGATTAGGGATGGGTGAGACCAATGATCAGACTCGTCATTCTGATTTCTTGCTCTGTTTGACGGGCTGTTCTGTGAGGCCAGCTGACATTTGTGAACCCATGCTTTACTACTCTCCATATAGAGATAATGCTTTGGTTATATGAATAACTAACTAGCATGACTGAGAATTGAGTAGGTATTGGTAGGATGCATGTGGACTAATGTTTGGGCCAGTATACTCTCACCGGTCGCTCTTCCTTTTCAGGAGTTTGCCTGTTGAGGAACCAGTCAACGATAATTGTTGTTGGCAGGAAAGCACTTCGTGTGACAGAGCGAAGGGTTCAGTTCTTTACTTATCACGCCAGACTCCATCACACCAGGTACCCAAGGTGATTCACCATGCGTGAAGGTTGCTTCAAGACATACAACTGCCCTGAAGGTGCACGTGTGCGAAGTGATGGTTTGTGATCGTTTAAAATAGAAGATACTCTGTTTTTGCCAGGAACATTTCAGCATGTTGAGTAATCAGGCTCGACAGGGAACACCGGTCCGTCTGGTTTGACGGGGGTTCTGCCTAAACGCAGAAGTAACTAATCTTCAGACACTTGAATGGTTCTTTGGACAGCTCGAGTGGCAGGTCTTGAGAAGAACTACACCAGCATTGACGTGTGTCAAGTGTAACACGGTGGAAGGGACTATGGGATTATAGTCCAACCTGAATTGTTTCCGTAAAATAGATGTCTGATTCTATTAATGTACTGTTTCCGTATCCAGATTATCAACTGTGTTCTAGAAGGACTCAGTAACTTTTCAGTAGCCATATCTGATCCTACAAAGTGTGACTGTAAGAGACCATTGAATTGGTCAATGCCATATCGGTTCCGCAGTGGGACTGTGCTATGAGTGACAGACCATTCGATTGGGTAGGGACTATTTAGTTCATCGAAGTAACCAATACTTGGAGCCAAGTCCAGGAAGATTGTCTCCAACTCGGTAGTGTTCGAGAACTGTATTACCAGTGACTCCGTGGGAGTGTTATAGATGCAGTTGGTCCAGTGAAGTGTGGTCCAGCAGTGACTCTATTGTTGTGGTTCCACGTTCGGGAGACGGAGTGGTCTCCAAGGTTCTAGTCATCTCACTGGAAGGAAGCCGGGTGAGTGGCGGACCGACTGGACGGGACATCTGCATCCACTCTACTTCTCAACTCGATGAAGACACCTACATCTCTAAGTCTTTCTCTACTCTATCTTCTATTTGTGTAAATAGATTCTTCTATCAGGATGTTCATTTCAGTTCTATATTCTCAAGGGTAGAATAAACTTTATGTAAGTTGACTTGCTCTTTGTATAATGATTGAGTGTGGTCTCGGACGATGCCTAAGTGTTCATTGTTCAACAGGTGTCGGTAGTTAGTGGGGGTCTAGAATCTGGAGGGGTGTGTAGACGTAACTAAATAACCTGAGATCAACCACAGAGAAACAAAGTGTATCTGCTCGTCCAACCCCTGGGGCTAGAATACACGGGAGTGCTAGAGACACCTCGGGTGTGGTTCACTCTCACTACCCAAGGTGAACCCGAAACACTCCGTTACAAAGGCTGACATGTTTATCTAAGGCTGACATGTTTATCTAAGGCTGACATGTTTATCTAAGGCTGACATGTTTATCTAAGGCTGACATGTTTATCTAAGGCTGACATGTTTATCTAAGGCTGACATGTTTATCTAAGGCTGACATGTTTATCTAAGACTGACATGTTTATCTAAGACTGACATGTTTATCTAAGGCTGACATGTTTATCTAAGGCTGACATGTTTATCTAAGGCTGACATGTTTATCTAAGGCTGACATGTTTATCTTAGGCTGACATGTTTATCTAAGGCTGACATGTTTATCTAAGGCTGACATGTTTATCTAAGACTGACATGTTTATCTAAGGCTGACATGTTTATCTAAGGCTGACATGTTTATCTAAGGCTGACATGTTTATCTAAGGCTGACATGTTTATCTAAGGCTGACATGTTTATCTAAGACTGACATGTTTATCTAAGTCTGACATGTTTATCTAAGGCTGACATGTTTATCTAAGGCTGACATGTTTATCTAAGACTGACATGTTTATCTAAGGCTGACATGTTTATCTAAGGCTGACATGTTTATCTAAGGCTGACATGTTTATCTAAGGCTGACATGTTTATCTAAGGCTGACATGTTTATCTAAGGCTGACATGTTTATCTAAGGCTGACATGTTTATCTAAGGCTGACATGTTTATCTAAGGCTGACATGTTTATCTAAGGCTGACATGTTTATCTAAGGCTGACATGTTTATCTAAGACTGACATGTTTATCTAAGGCTGACATGTTTATCTAAGGCTGACATGTTTATCTAAGGCTGACATGTTTATCTCAGGCTAACATGTTTATCTAAGGCTGACATGTTTATCTAAGACTGACATGTTTATCTAAGGCCAACATATTTATCTAAGGCTGACATGTTTATCTAAGGCTGACATGTTTATCTAAGACTGACATGTTTATCTAAGGCTGACATGTTTATCTAAGGCTGACATGTTTATCTAAGGCTGACATGTTTATCTAAGGCCAACATATTTATCTCAGGCTGACATGTTTATCTAAGGCTGACATGTTTATCTAAGACTGACATGTTTATCTAAGGCTGACATGTTTATCTAAGGCTGACATGTTTATCTAAGGCTGACATGTTTATCTAAGGCTGACATGTTTATCTAAGACTGACATGTTTATCTAAGACTGACATGTTTATCTAAGGCTGACATGTTTATCTAAGGCTGACATGTTTATCTAAGGCTGACATGTTTATCTAAGGCTGACATGTTTATCTAAGGCTGACATGTTTATCTAAGACTGACATGTTTATCTAAGGCCGACATGTTTATCTAAGGCTGACATGTTTATCTGAGGCTGACATGTTTATCTAAGACTGACATGTTTATCTAAGGCTGACATGCTTATCTAAGACTGACATGTTTATCTAAGGCTGACATGTTTATCTGAGGCTGACATGTTTATCTAAGACTGACATGTTTATCTAAGGCTGACATGTTTATCTAAGGCCAACATATTTATCTAAGGCTGACATGTTTATCTGAGGCTGACATGTTTATCTCAGGCTAACATGTTTATCTAAGGCTGACATGTTTATCTGAGGCTGACATGTATTTGTAATCATGTTTATCTGAGGCTAACATGTTTATCTGAGGCTGACATGTTTATCTAAGACTGACATGTTTATCTGAGGCTAACATGTTTATCTGAAGCTGACATGTACATGTAACAGTAATCATATTTATCTGAGGCTGACATGTATTTGTAATCATGTTTATCTGAGGCTAACATGTTTATCTGAGGCTAACATGTTTATCTGAGGCTAACATGTTTATCTGAGGCTGACATGTATTTGTAATCATGTTTATCTGAGCTAACATGTTTATCTGAGGCTAACATGTTTATCTGAGGCTGACATGTATTTGTAATCATGTTTATCTGAGGCTAACATGTTTATCTGAGGCTGACATGTTTATCTAAGACTGACATGTTTATCTAAGACTGACATGTTTATCTGAGGCTAACATGTTTATCTGAAGCTGACATGTACATGTAACAGTAATCATATTTATCTGAGGCTGACATGTATTTGTAATCATGTTTATCTGAGGCTAACATGTTTATCTGAGGCTAACATGTTTATCTGAGGCTAACATGTTTATCTGAGGCTGACATGTATTTGTAATCATGTTTATCTGAGCTAACATGTTTATCTGAGGCTAACATGTTTATCTGAGGCTGACATGTATTTGTAATCATGTTTATCTGAGGCTAACATGTTTATCTGAGGCTGACATGTTTATCTAAGACTGACATGTTTATCTAAGACTGACATGTTTATCTGAGGCTGACATGTTTATCTGAGGCTAACATGTTTATCTGAAGCTGACATGTACATGTAACAGTAATCATATTTATCTGAGGCTGACATGTATTTGTAATCATGTTTATCTGAGGCTAACATGTTTATCTGAGGCTGACATGTTTATCTGAAGCTGACAAGTTTATTTGAGGCTGACATGTAAAAGTAATCATGTTTATCTCAGGCTAGAAAATAACAATAACTCTGGTAATAATACCATTGCTGGTAGCAACAGCTATATAAATGAGATTTCATGGCTTATGTCATCTACTGTGGAACTCCAAACTGATCCCTATGATTCTTCATGGCCTTTGTCATCCAGGTGAGTTGTTGAATCAAGGTCTGTGCGCCCTTCTCCATGTGCTTATCGATTGGCTTACCGTCTTCCTCCAGGGCTTTGTGTACTTCTGGAATACCAAATATGTTGGACACACTCAAGGTTCCTAGTTCACTCAGAAAGGCGCGGAGCTGCACTGCTGCCCTCATACCACCATATATCCCTGTACAAAGAAAGATGTGCAAACAGAATCATTAGTTGCCATGCAATCCACATATAACACTACACATCCACACATAACAATACACATCCACACATAACAATAAACATCAACAGATAACAATGTGTATCCACATATAACAATAATATCCATCCACAGATAATACCTATCCATATATAACAATAATATCCATCCACAGATAACAATAATCATCCACAGATAACAATACCCATCCACAGATAACAATACCCATCCACATATAACAACAATAATAATCCACAGATAACAAGAATAAACACCCACAGATAACAATACCCATCCACATATAACAACAATAAACATCCACAGATAACAATACACAGTGGATGTTCTGTGTTTATCATCTTGAATAGCCACATGTAAAGGCGCCTCCCGGTCGTGACTCGTTTCACGTGGCAACATGCCGGACTGGTTTAGAAACGGTCACGCCACCAAAGCTGCACATTAGGATCCCACCGATAAAGGGCTCTTAACGTACTGAGGCAACCTACTGCTAGCAGTGGCTGTTAGCCACATCGCCGGGGGTTGCCCAAACCTTATGAATATAAACATGCCACTAATTTAGGAAGCGATCATTTGTGAGTGGCCAAAGAGTGCATGGTCAGTCGCGGCCTTGTGCAGGCCGGTTCGAATCTTGATTGGAATAGACGGGTAGCATTACTGGTTGTATTGGGAGTGTGGTGTCGATGTGTACAGCATGGTTTGTGTGTCGAGGAGGTCGTACGACGGGGCCTTTTGGAAAGTCGTCGAAGTGGATGTTATTGCGTGTGCATGTATGCTGAGTCGGCGTTAATGCACAGTACTCTTCCTCTTTCCTCCCTTTGCTGGTTCTATCGAATTGATTCCGTTCTGGGACAGCTGGGAGGATTTTCTTTCATGGGGGGGGGGGGGGGGGGGGGAATTGAGGGGGCATTATTGCATTATGGAACACCTGCAGCTCACACATACTAGGGACTCTAGTATATAAATTTTAAGCCTGGTGGTGGAGAAGCTACGTCTGTGTGATGAAGAGGAGGACTTAATGGTGTTATTGAATTTCTAAGGTTAGGGTACAACTAAGGCGGGACTGGTACCCATATCCCATAAGGTTCTCTGACAAGGCAGTTCCTGAAACGGTCTGACTAGGTAAAATCCCCTTCATAACGGTTACTTCTTTTCGGCACAAATAATAACAGGGTTGGAGGGCCCTTGGTAGGGTGCCCCTTTATTCTGAGGGCAGCTTGCCCATAGATAGGGTTTGGCCAACCTGTGGTCCCGGAGTCTAGTACCCATTGCTCTCCTTTCAGGGTCAGCTTTCTTGTACGCAGCAAAGATGGCAGCGATGTTGCAAGTGATGCTGTGCTACCAGGCTGATACCAGGACTGGTGTCTACGTCTACCTCCCTTGTTAGAGTAACGTGCAGTATTATTGCTCACCAATGGTTTTGACCCATCTGCTAATCATGGCCCACCTGCACCACTGCTGAGGCTCCCGTATTTCAAGTAAGGTGTCTTGTGTTAACATTGTGGCCATATTGGCACATGACAGAATTTATTCTACATGGTGCCACCATTCTCGTGTGGTGTGTTGACAGGAAAGTGCATAATCTACTTTTATATCACACACGCACGCACACACACACACAACTACTACTACTACTACTTACTACTACTACTACTGCTACTGCTACTACTACTGCTACTACTACTACTACTAGTACTAGTACTACAGCTACTACTACTACTACTACTACTACTACTACTACTACTACTACTACTACTACTACTACTACTACTACTACTACTACTACTACTACTACTACTACTACTACTACTACTATGTACTACTGTATGGACTAGGAACTGGAAGGTCTTCTGGCTTAGTGAATTTGCGTGAGGGTGGCATCAGGGCAGTATTACTGCCGCCCAGCTAGGACGTTTCACTCCAAGTGCGACTTTGTACAGCTTCAGAGTGGGAACGGGTACCATCTGAGACTTATACATTGCTACTCAAATAATCTACAATGGAGTTCTCGCGCCAGTCGAGTTTGTCTGCGGGACAGGTCTCAGAGACCTGTGAGGCTTAAATTATCGCCACTGGACTTCACGTTCGGAAGGAAGCCGGGTGAGCGCTTCCATACTAGTTAGTTAGTTAGTCGACAGATCATCCTCATTACACATTGAACCATTCAGTCCATAAGTGCTCGGATCCCCTCCTCAGCAAATCCCGCAGCGTGTAGCGGCTAACGACACCAGTTCTGTGTTGGTTTATCAATCTTCTTTGGCTTCCTGCGTAGTGTTCTTGTTTGGCCACTCCTCTTTTAATTTGCTGTTCTCGCAGTCTGGCCATGGTTGTAGATTCACAGTCATCACTTGGTTCACGCAAAAGTCTTACTTCTCGTAGAGCATTCAGAATGTCAGCCTGGTCCATGGCGCATCCGCCCTCCACCGTAGCCTCACCTGCGAGCTTGTCAGCCAGCTCATTTCCGTGTACTCCTGCATGCCCTGGCACGAAGATGAAACTAATGTCTGCCAGCCGAGACCGCTCCAGAGACAGCAACCATTCTCTTCGGATACACCCCACCTTTATCCTCTTGATCATGTTCATTGAGTCACTAAGGAAACATGCCCTAGTGAATATCTGTGTCTCGAGCCATGTTATTGCTTTACTTGCTGCCATGACTTCCATAGTCAGGCTACTTGTGGTTTCAATGAAAGCACCAGAGTCCTCCTTCACAATTCTCCCTCCGGCCCGAGGCGTAAAGGCCTATAAGCTTCTCACATGTCATACGACCGACTCATCTGTGTAGATGACAGCATCACCGTCTAGCGAATTCTCAAAAATCAACGCTTGTACTTTAGCCTCCACAGCAGCCGGATTTTCGTGTCTGCATTTTCTATCTAGTTGGATGCAAACTGAAAAGGATGTGCAGAAATCTGTTGGCACTTGCACCCATTCCTCGCCAGGTTCTAAGTCCTCAAGTGAACACACCTGTTGAAGAATGTCTTCGGCTTGACCCATCCACGACCGTCCTCTTTTTAACCTGCTGCCCTTCACCTTCCTAATTTCACTATGCAGTGGATGTTGTGTGTTTGCGTTAATTCTGAGGTAGGCGCGTGCCCTGCAAACTTGTATTCTCTCTTCAATGGTTGGAAAATCAAGAAGGTAGCGCATCGACCTGCATGCTGTATCTCTTGTACATCCAAGAATAATGCGCATAGTTTCATTCTGTATCCTTTCCATCCTTTCTATCTGCTTATGGCTGAGAGTCAGGATTGCCATTGCATACTCAAAAACAGACATGACTAGCCCCTCGTACAGAAGACATAGATGGCACTGCTCACAGTTTGCTGCCGCCATCACCAGCATCGCAGCCAAACCCCGCTTGGCTTTTGTTATCACCTGGTCTATGTGCTCATTATAAGCAAGGCTTCGATCAAACCGTATCCCCAGGTAATTCATTGCCTGCGTTCTTTCCACCGTCTCTAAACACAAGAATCTCAAAACTGAGAGGGATGACCAGGAGAACTTTTAATCAGATAGCGGTGGGAACGATTAGTAGTATGACTCTTCGCTGGCTGTTGAACGAGGGGACTGAGCACGTATGGGAATGTCCTGAGTGCAGTGATGTCGGTTCTTAACTCAACTCAACTCAACTCTGAACAGAGTTTTACAGTTGGTGTTGGAGTGTTGACAAAATTGATTATTCAACGAGAACCAAGTCACTGTTGTCTTTGGTAGTGCCCCAGCTTCAACACACCAAGTACCTATGCGATTGAGTTCGGTTTGTAGTTCCACAGCAACCTGCTCTCTATCCTTACCCTGATGATACACTAAAACATTGTCGGCATATGACAATATCCTACCAGGTCCAGTGATCTGCTCACTGGTGATTCTCACTGTGTAGGCGTTGAACAGTACCGGAGATAATGGTGATCCCTGTGGTAGGCCAGGATATATTGTTGTTGGTTCCGACGTCCAACTGCCACATCTAAAAACTACTTTCCGTTGGAAGAGGGCTGCAGCAATCCAACTAAGGAGGAATGGACTTATTTTGAGTTCAAGAAGCTGAAGCATTAAAAAATCCAATGGTACTCTATTGTAAGCGTCCTCAAGATCAATCGCTGCAGCAAAGGTTTCAATGAGTGGAAACCTTTATAGGCATCATGGGCAAAAACTGCTGCATTGGTCCAGGTTTCTCTTTTTGGACGGTACCCACCCAAGGTAGGTGGGAAAACACCTTGCCTCTCTAGCTGGCTTGATATTTTCCTGGCAATTAACTTCTCCAGCAGCTTGCCTATTGTATTCTGCATGGTTATTACTCGATATCCCTGAATTTTTGTGTGGTCTTTGCCAGGCTTCGACAAGGGAATCAGATAGCTGTGTAACCACTCCTCCTTGATGCTAGCACTCCCTATACTGTTGTACATGTCTGCTAGATTCTCTAGCTCATTGTCGGTACACCTATTTATGTCGTCGTATCTTATGCCATCAGGCCCTGGAGCGCGGTTTGTTGATCGTCGAAGCACAGCCTTGATTTCTTTCACTGTCACTGTGTCTTTATCTGAAGTGTTCTGGGCCTTGCACCTGTCTGAGGTGACCTCCTTGGCAAGATTTCGGCCTCCCATGTCTGTCTGGTTGCTCTGCTCTAGATAGCGTTCAAAGAGGGTTTTGCCCTTGTCCTCATCAGTCCTCTGCCAGATGAGGTCAGCACCTTGGAAGTCAGAAATGCTCTTATTCTTGACTACTGCACTCATGCTTTTATGTAGTCGCCAGAACAATTTCAGTGACTTGTCTGTGCTTACTCTTTGACACACCTCTGCCCATTTGTCACTTTTAACCACCTTGACCAGTTTTTTTAAATGGCTTACTTTTGTGTGCATCTCTCTTTCTAAGTGCATGCAGGGACTAGGATGGCCAGCTCTGTTCTTCTTGGCATTTTGCCATCTCCTTACAGCACTATGCTTATCCACCCAAGCCTTCTCCACCTCGAAATTCCACCACGGTGGCTGCTCCCAGCTTTTTTTCCTGCCCTGAAGCTTTCTGCGCTTGTCACGTCTTATTTTACTCACCACATCTTGCCCTGCACTCTCATACTGGAAAGTCTTGACCGTTAGCTTGTGCTGCCTGGTTCTGCCTTTTTCCACCAATATGCTGCAAGGGTGGTGGTCGCTGTCATGGTGTCCTAGGACACCCCATCTACACACTGTAGTGAGTGATCGAGAAACCAGCACCAGATCAATAGCACTGTCCTCATCACCTGGATGGATTGCTGTCCTAGTGACACAGCCACTGTTGATACAAGCCAGGTCAATGGTTTCAAGTGCAGTCTCGAGCCCCTCCCCCTGTGTGTTGGAGGAAATGTTTCCCCATGATCTGCCTTTAGCGTTGAAATCGCCACAAAAAATAACATTTCTCTCGTGACCTAATATGTCACTTAAGCACTGCCACTTCTGGGAATCCATACTCGCGTTACGGGCACAAACATTAACCAATACGAATCGTAGACTGGATTGAACTCTTAACGCCTGTATTTGTATATCATCACTGTCCGAACTTGACAAGTCTAGCTCTGACGCCACCATGCTGTCGCGGATGAGAATCGCCATTCCCAGATGTCGTCTGTTGTAGAAACATTTGAAGCGGGCAATTCGGAGTAGCTGATCGCCCAGTCTCGTCTCCTACAATGTCATTCCTATAAACCAGGGTTTCTAGTATAGATTCCCGTTGTTTTACGCTGGCACAGTTCCAATACAGAATACGGATATTCCTGAGTCCTAGACGGTGACACTTGTCTAAAACGCCTTAAACCACCACGCTTACCTTGTCGTTTTCTGCCTGCTCGGCACCCACGTCGCCTCGTTAGGTTGACTGCCGACCGCTCGGAGAACACATGTTGTTCTGCCATGTTGAAAAACCGAAAACCACAGAAACCACACACACTGCGAAAAATTCACTCAAGGATTGCTTCGCTCGATGCACAAAACTCCGCAGCATCGGCGCAGATCTTGAGTAGAAACTCCTGGTTTTACATCCTGGCACACAAATTACATGCAAGAGATGAATAAATCCATCTCCTATGTGAAAAAGTTAACGATCCCAAAACAACATGACCGTCCGTCGCCATCTTGAAACCGGAAGTCCTGGCGTTTCCATACTACAGACGGCTAGACATGCTTTGAGTGGCCCGATGATGACAGCTATATCCTGGTTGTGACGACCTTGTGACCTGTCCCCGAAATACTGCGACGACATTATCCTTCACCTATTCTTTTATGTTCTCTGTTAATTCAATACATGTACGGTTTACTTAAAGTTAATGGACGCTGTGTTGAGTTCATTATTGGGATGATCCCCCAGCAGGGTTTCTCCCGGGGTTGAAAGAGTCTAAAGAGAGAAGAAAAGTCCTAGTGTCTACGGGGTCATGAGACTAACTGCACCTGTGGCCTGACTAGAGCTGGTCCTGATATTAACAGTGTAACATCTATACGTCCTATCCCAACCTATCCTGTTACAAATACCCATCCACATATAACAACAATACCCATCCACATATAACAACAATACCCATCCACATATAACAACAATACCCATCCACATATAACAACAATACCCATCCACATATAACAACAATAATCATCTACAGATAACAATACCCATCCACATATAACAACAATACCCATCCACATATAACAACAATACCCATCCACATATAACAACAATACCCATCCACATATAACAACAATACCCATCCACATCTAACAACAATACCCATCCACATCTAACAACAATAATCACCCACATATAACAACAATAATCATCTACAGATAACAATACCTATCCACAGATAGCAATACCCATCCACAGATAACAAGAATAAATATTCATATATAACAACAACACCCATCCACAGATATTCATGACAATGCTCATCAACATATTACAATACAGATCCACAGATAACAATGGATAATGCTCATCCACAGATACTACTTAACCACAGGTAGCAATACTTATCCACAGTTTACAATACTCATTCACAGTTTAAAATACTCATCCACAGATACTACTTAACCACAGATAACAATACTCATCCACAGTTTACAATACTCATCTACAGTTTACAATACTCATCCAAAGTTTATAATACTTATCCAGTTTACAATACTCATCCACAGTGTAACAATATTGTTACAAGGCGATATGCCTGGTATCAGTGGGTTGGGACTAATTGGGGAGAGCAGGTCACTGGGTTGGGTTTTCCCATGAATTGCATGCCATTCAGGGTGCACCAAGTGGTGGCCATCCTGACGTATAAAGAAAAACTGTGTAATACGTAGGGTGGTAACCACTGGAGGCCACACAGAGAGATACCATCAGGGAAGGCAGCTGTTCGTGATTCCTGAGCAAGTTTACGTTCAGTAGTTTGCCATTGCTTTCTGAAAGACTGGCGCCCATACCATTTTAAAAAAAAACAATGTAAGGCGGTCTGCTGCCAAATTGTCCACAGCTGTGTTTCGAACGCGGGTATGCAGGATTACGAACTATGTCCGTAATTCCTTCGCCATGGAGCCGGACTGACCAGAACAAGCCATTATTCTGTGCCTCAGAACAGGACACAATAGATTATACAACCACATGTATACACAATAGATTATACAACATGTATACACAATAGATTACACAACCAAATGTATACACAATAGATTATACAACCACATGTATACACAATAGATTATACAACATGTATACACAATAGATTATACAACATGTATACACAATAGATTATACAACATGTATACACAATAGATTATACAACATGTATACACAATATATTATACAACCGCATGTATACACAATAGATTATACAAGCACATGTATACACAGTAGATTATACAACCACATGTATACACAATAGATTATACAACATGTATACACAATAGATTATACAAGCACATGTATACACAATAGATTATACAACATGTATACACAATAGATTATACAACCACATGTATACACAATAGATTATACAACATGTATACACAATAGATTATACAACATGTATACACAATAGATTATACAACCACATGTATACACAATAGATTATACAACATCTATACACAATAGATTATACAACCACATGTATACACAATAGATTATACAACATGTATACACAATAGATTATACAACTACATGTATACACAATAGATTATACAACATGTATACACAATAGATTATACAAGCACATGTACACACAATAGATTATACAACATGTATACACAATAGATTATACAACATGTATACACAATAGATTATACAAGCACATGTATACACAATAGATTATACAACATGTATACACAATAGATTATACAAGCACATGTATACACAATAGATTATACAACCACATGTATACACAATAGATTATACAACATGTATACACAATAAATTATACAAGCACATGTATACACAATAGATTATACAACATGTATACACAGTAGATTATACAAGCACATGTATACACAATAGATTATACAACATGTATACACAATAGATTATACAACATGTATACACAATAGATTATACAAGCACATGTATACACAATAGATTATACAAGCACATGTATACACAATAGATTATACAAGCACATGTATACACAATAGATTATACAACATGTATACACAATAGATTATACAAGCACATGTGTACACAATAGATTATACAAGCACATGTATACACAATAGATTATACAAGCACATGTATACACAATACATTATACAACCACATGTATACACAATAGATTATACAACATGTATACACAATAGATTATACAAGCACATGTACACACAATAGATTATACAACATGTATACACAATAGATTATACAACATGTATACACAATAGATTATACAACATGTATACACAATAGATTATACAACATGTATACACAGTAGATTATACAACCACATGTATACACCATAGATTATACAAGCACATGTATACACAATAGATTATACAACCACATGTATACACAATAGATTATACAACATGTATACACAATAGATTATACAACATCTATACACAATAGATTATACAACATGTATACACAATAGATTATACAACCACATGTATACACAATAGATTATACAACCACATGTATACACAATAGATTATACAACCACATGTATACACAATAGATTATACAACATGTATACACAATAGATTATACAACATGTATACACAATAGATTATACAACATGTATACACAATAGATTATACAACCACATGCATACACAATAGATTATACAACATGTATACACAATAGATTATACAAGCACATGTATACACAATAGATTATACAACATGTATACACAATAGATTATACAAGCACATGTATACACAATAGATTATACAACATGTATACACAATAGATTATACAAGCACATGTATACACAATAGATTGATTATACAACATGTATACACAATAGATTATACAAAATGTATACACAATAGATTATACAAGCACATGTATACACAATAGATTATACAACATGTATACACAATAGATTATACAACATGTATACACAATAGATTATACAAGCACATGTATACACAATAGATTATACAAGCACATGTATACACAATAGATTATACAACATGTATACACAATAGATTATACAAGCACATGTATACACAATAGATTATACAACCACATGTATACACAATAGATTATACAAGCACATGTATACACAATAGATTATACAACCACATGTATACACAATAGATTATACAACATGTATACACAATAGATTATACAAGCACATGTATACACAATAGATTATACAACCACATGTATACACAATAGATTATACAACATGTATACACAATAGATTATACAAGCACATGTATATACAATAGATTATACAACCACATGTATACACAATAGATTATACAAGCACATGTATACACAATAGATTATACAACATGTATACACAATAGATTATACAACATGTATACACAATAGATTATACAACATGTATACACAATAGATTATACAACCACATGTATACACAATAGATTATACAAGCACATGTATACACAATAGATTATACAACCACATGTATACACAATAGATTATACAAGCACATGTATACACAATAGATTATACAAGCACATGTATACACAATAGATTATACAAGCACATGTATACACAATAGATTATACAACATGTATACACAATAGATTATACAACCACATGTATACACAATAGATTATACAACCACATGTATACACAATAGATTATACAACATGTATACACAATAGATTATACAACATGTATACACAATAGATTATACAAGCACATGTATACACAATAGATTATACAACATGTATACACAATAGATTATACAACCACATGTATACACAATAGATTATACAACATGTATACACAATAGATTATACAACATGTATACACAATAGATTATACAACCACATGTATACACAATAGATTATACAACCACATGTATACACAATAGATTATACAAGCACATGTATACACAATAGATTATACAACATGTATACACAATAGATTATACAACATGTATACACAATAGATTATACAACATGTATACACAATAGATTATACAAGCACATGTATACACAATTCAAGATAGGCAAATTAACCATGTGCACATGTGGATTGGCGCCGCTGGTAGCAGATCATATACTCCAAGATTGCCAAAAATACAACATATCTAGGCACACCGTCAGGCCTAGAGAAACAACAGTGGAAGATAAACTCTATGGATCACTGAGAGAACTAATAAAGACAGTTAAATTCACATAAGAGACAACACTGCAGTTACAGACACATTTCAAGCGAACGAAAGAAGAAGAAGATGATGTACAAGTGACAACCACATGACAGTATCATATATCATATTCCAGTGACAACCACATGACAGGATCATATATCATGTTCCAGTGACAACCACATGACAGGATCATATATCATGTTCCAGTGACAACCACATGACAGGATCATATATCATGTTCCAGTGACAACCACATGACAGGATCATATATAATGTTCCAGTGACAACCACATGACAGGATCATATATCATGTTCCAGTGACAACCACATGACAGGATCATATATCATGTTCCAGTGACAACCACATGACAGGATCTTATATCATGTTCCACCACTTTTTTTCCCCAGCTTCTCAGCATCAGTATACATAATAGTGGTGCGTTTTTAATGTGCTTCAGTTTACATGTGCTGTACACTGATTAGATTCAACTGTAGATCAGTAGTACACTAAACTACTGTACATTAGTAGTATGCTTGATTAGTAGCACACTGAACAACTATACATTAGCAGTACACTGAACATATTCAACTGTACATTAATAATACATTGAACAAATGGACAATAGTAACACACTGAACAAATGGACATTAGAAGTACACTGAACAACTATACACTTGTACAACTATACATGAACATATTCAACTGTACATTAATAGTACACTGAACAAAAGGACATTAGTAGTACACTGAACAGATTCAATTGTACATTAGAAGTACACTGAACTGAGTCAACTGTACATTAATATTACACTGAACAAATTTACATTAGTAGTACACTGATAGATTTGACCTTACATTAGTAGTACACTGACAGATTTGACCTTGCATTAGTAGTACACTGACAGATTTGACCTTACATTAGTAGTACACTGAACAAGTGGCACAAGTTGTGGCATCTTATGACAATACAAACTATGAACAAGTCTATACAAACAACAAATCCTCAGGAAAGGAACTGCAGGTCAATGCAACACAAGAATATGCACCACACAAGAAAACAGTTCATCAGCTGGAACTTCTGACATTCACCATTCTCTTACCCATTGAGTATGTGACAATGCCACTGACCATTCTCTTACCCATTGAGTATGTGACAATGCCACTGGGCTTGTAGGCAAAGATGCTGCCCGGAAAGTGATCCAGCATGTTGCTGAGAGCCGGCGGGATACTATGGTTGTACTCAGCAGACACTACCACAAATGCGTCTGCCTGTTTGACTTTTTCCTCACATTCTACCATCCATCTTGGAGCTTGACTCCTGTCTGGGTAGTGATAAACAGCTTTCTCCAGTAGAGGAAACTTCAGTTCCAAGGGATCTGCATGGATATACAATAACATGAAGCTTTTAGCCATGTGCACTTGACTGCTGTCATTCTATATCAAAGAGAGCGCTCAGAAGACATGCAGTTTGCCATATTCTTGTTCATGTCCGGCATTCTCTGACACATAAACATTATATGTTGAGCTGGTCAGTTTTCTAGCAAAGATGTACATTCGCCGCGACCGACGTCCGTCAATCGATGGGACCCGAACGATCAGGACTTCTCACTGGCAAGGAACACCAGGCCTCCTAAAGAAGTCCTGATCGTTCGGGTCCCATCGATTGACGGACGTCGGTCGCGGCGATTGGGCAATCTTCAGCATAGCCTACGATGGGTAGCGTTGTGATATTCTGAGGTGATAATTTGGTGTGTCCAGTGTGTGCCGCGTGGTTACACACTCGCTTCACACGCGTGATCCGGGACTATTTCCGAGATCCGGTCAGGGATATGCACTACTGACGAGCTCAAACGAGGGCGAAACTCGAGTATAGTGCTTCCATATTGACGTGGATAGGCCTTAGGTTCATACCAGAATGTGATCAGCGTTGCCAGTAGTGGGTTGTGCTCAATATTTAAATTTCAAATCCCGAAACAACCACATAATCAAAAGATGTACATGTCTGGCATTCTCTGTCACATAAACATTATATGTTGAGCTTGTCAGCTTTCTAGCAAAGATGTACATGTCAACCTGCTGATATTTTCACATGCAAATTGAAGGTAATGATAAATAAGTCTTGATGTTGTACACAACTCGATTATATTATGTTGCTAACATATGATGCCATTTTCACTGTGTAGAAATCAATGTTTTAAACAGACTGTGAATGTCAGTGGGGACAGAGAGGTGTAATTCTTGTAGATTGCTGCACGTGAGAAATTGTTGCCCTCAATCCATGATCTTGTACAGTCATGTGGTAATGATTTCACAACACCAGGCACTTGCTCACACACAAATTGCTACAATTACTGGGATTCATGTAATGGTTGCCTAAACGATGTCAGTCCTACACCAGAGATACATTTCCTGTTTGTTTTTGTTCTGGGTCACCATCATCATCATCAAGTAGCAAATCCTTTGCTCTCATAAGAACCCGCTGGAAAGATTCTCCATGCTGCACCATATATAGAACCCGCTGGAAAGATTCTCCATGCTACACCCTATATAGAACCCACTGGAAAGATTCTCGGCTGGTGGAGGAGTGTGTGTGGGTGGGAGGTGTGTGTTTGTGGATGGGGGATGTGTTGTTGGGGGAGATGTGTGTGTGGGGGATGTGTGTATGGGTTGAGAGATGTGTGAGTGGGGAGATGTGTGTATGTGTGGGTGGCATGTGTGTGGGTGGGGAGATGTGTGTGTGGGTGGTGTGTGGGTGGGTGGGGGAATGTGTGGTTAGGGGATGTGTGATTGGGGGATGGGTGACTGGGGGGTGGGTGGGTGAGTGTGTGTAGGTTGGGGGATGGGTGGGGGATGTGTGTGTGTGTGGGTTTGGGATGTGTGGGTGGGTTGGGGGAGATTGTGTGAGTGGGGATGTGTGCAAGTGGGGGAATTGTGGCCGGGTGCTGGTTTTGTGTGTGGGTTGGTGCGGGATGTGTGAGTTGGTGGGGATATGTGTGGGTGGGGGATGTGTGGTTGCGGGATGTGTGTTTGGTTGGGTGGTTGAGGGTGTGTGGGTAGGTGGTGGAGGATATATAGGTGGGTGGAGGATGTGTGTGTGGGTGGGGAGATGTGTGTAGGTGAGTGGGTGGGTGGATGGGGGATGTGTGTGTGGGGTGATGTGTGGTGAGTGGGAGATGTGTGTGGGTGGGGAGATGTGTGTGGGTGGGGAGATGTGTAGGTGGGGAGATGTGTAGGTGGGGGTGTGTAGGTGGGGGTGTGTGTGTGTAGGTGGGGGGATGTGTGTATGGGTGTGGGATGTGGGAATGGGTGGATGGGTGGGGGCATGTATGTGTGCCTGGGGGTGTGTGTGTGGTTGGATATGTCTCATAACATGGTAATATGCATTGAGTATGTTTACAACATACGTTTGACACTGTTTTTTTTAAATTTCTATGTGAATTATTATCCACTATTGATGAACAAAAGATGAGTGATTAGAAAAGCTAAATGTAAGATGGGCCAGCGTGCCCAATTTGTTACCCTTTGAAAATAAAGTCTGTTCGTTCGAACCCGCTGGAAAGATTCTCCATGCTGTACCCTATACAGAATCCGCTGGACAGATTCTCCATGCTGCACCCTATGTAGAACCTACTGGAAAGATTTTCAATGCTGCACCTTATATACTCTTTTTCTTCTTCCCTTCATCTCCCAGTCGAGTATAGGCCCCCAACCAAACCAAGTCAAGCTATCTTATCTTTTGTTATCTCCTGCAACCCCCACCATGACTTCCCAGTTTTATTCATCTCTGTCTGTAATTCTCATCTTCGTGTGTTTTTAGGTCTTCTGTTATTTTGTTTGCCTTGTGGCTTCCAGACAAGAGAATGTCTAGTTATATTGTCCTCAGGTTGTCTCAGTGTGTGTCCTATCTTGTGGCTTCCAGACAAGAGAGTGTCTAGTTATATTGTCCTCAGGTTTTCTCAGTGTGTGTCCTATCTTGTAGGTTCCAGACAAGAGAGTGTCTAGTTATATTGTCCTCAGGTTTTCTCAGTGTGTGTCCTATCTTGTAGGTTCCAGACAAGAGATTGTCTAGTTATATTGTAATCAGGTTTTCTCAGTGTCTGTCCTATCCAGCACCAGCAATCTTTTAACGACCTCCAGGTTCGCTGGAATTTGTTTAGTTCTCTCCGTGAGCTCCACATTGGTGATTCTGCTATACCAGTGGTTGTCAACCTTTTTTGGCCTATGCCTCCCTTTACCATATGTTCAGAACGTCATTCCCCTCTTTCGAATTTCCTCCCTATAAATCTCCCCCCCCCCCCACCACAGTATACATAAAAATGGAAGCTAAATTTAATAACATATACTAGAACAAGTCTAGACATCTACATAAAAAATGATTTGCAGGTCTACTTACGTTATAAAACGAATTTCCTTAGGGTGAGAAGTACAAAACCGTAAAATTTAGAGGGAAAAACAATATCAAGTAACTGGTTCTTGTATTAATGCGATCTTAATTCCCCCCCCCCCCCGACGTAACCCTAAAATTCCCCCTGGGGAGAGGGGGGGGGGATTCTCCATTGGTTGAGAACCACTGTGCTATACCATATTATTCCCACCGGCTGAGAACCACTGTGCTATACCATGTTATTCCCACCGGTTGAGAACCACTGTGCTATACCATGTTATTCCCACCGGTTGAGAACCACTGTGCTATACCATGTTATTCCCACCGGCTGAGAACCACTGTGCTATACCATGTTATTCCCACCGGTTGAGAACCACTGTGCTATACCATGTTATTCCCACTGGTTGAGAACCACTGTGCTATACCATGTTATTCCCACCGGTTGAGAACCACTGTGCTATACCATGTTATTCCCACCAGTTGAGAACCACTGTGCTATACCATGTTATTCCCACCGGTTGAGAACCACTGTGCTATACCATGTTATTCCTACTATTCTGCACAGGCACAAGTTAGAGAATGTTTGTAGTTGACTAGTGATTATTTTAGTAGTTCTCCGTGTTTCTGACCCATTCAGTAGTTGTTAGTTATTATTGTAGTAGTTCTCCGTGTTTCTGACCCATTCAGTAGTTGTTAGTTATTATTTTAGTAGTTCTCCGTGTTTCTGACCCATTCAGTAGTTGTTAATTATTATTTTAGTAGTTCTCCATGTTTCTGACCCATTCAGTAGTTGTTAGTTATTATTTTAGTGGTTCTCCGTGTTTCTGACCCATTCAGTAGTTGTTAGTTATTATTTTAGTAGTTCTCCGCGTTTCTGACCCATTCAGTAGTACCAACATAACACGGGGGTTAAAAATTCTAAGCCTGGTACTAAATTTAACTTCCTTTAACTTTCACAAATCTCCCAGTGCTAAGAGAGCTCTTCTTTCCTTCTGTTTTCTTTTTAATAGCTCTATCTGTTCCCCCATGTTTGTCCACATTGCTTTCCAAACAGGTGTATGATTCTGTCCCTTGAAGTGAGGTTTCACCAAGGCAGATTGGTTTGTTACTGGCTTGATTAATCTCATTATCTTTGTCTTTCCTCTATGAATGTTTAGACCTATTTGTTGTGAGCCATCACCAAGTGTGATTAGTTTTATCCTGCCTGTAATTACGAGATTACGTGTGTGTGACAAGTCCAACATTGTCAGCGAAGTTCACATCATCAAGTTGTTTTGTTAGAGTCCATTGAATTCTATTTTGAAGCACCAATTAGTATAATGAGCCACATCATGAAGATTTTGCTGAGAATTATCATGCAAAAGTTAGGAAGAAAATACAACCCGAAATAGGAGAAGAACAATGTGGGTTTGTAGAAGGCAAGGGCACAGTAAATGCTGTATATATGCTGAGATCATTAATTGAACATTCTGTAGAAGTAAACAAAGATCTACACCTTTGCTTTATTGACTACACAAAGACTTTTGATACAGTAAGAGATGTCAACATGATAGAGATGCTTGCAGATCTACAAATTGATGGGAAAGACCTTAGACTTGTAAAACTTGTATTGGAAACAACAAGCTGCCATAAGAATTGATAATGAAGTAGGTAAATATCAGCCTATTAAGAGAGGTGTGAAACAGGGATGTGTAATGTCTCCAGATCTTTTTTCCCTGTACAGTGAAAGTATTTTCAGAAATGTAGAAGAAATGAATGGAATCATATTAGAGGAAGAAACATCAATAACTTTAGATATACAGATGATACAGTATTGATTGCAGACAATGAGCAGGATCTGCAACATTTGGTAGATGCGGTTGTTGCACGCAGTGAACAACTAGGGTTAGGATTAATTGTAAGAAGATACAGATTGCAGTCGTCACTAGGAAGAACAAAATACCACAATGTAATATACAAGTAAATGGGAATATTCTTAAACAAGTGAATCGGTACAATTATCTCGGAAAACTCATAACATCTGATGGGAGATGCCTTGAAGAGATTAGAACAAGAATCGCCATGGCAAAGGTAGCCTTTTGCAAGAAGAAAAACATACTTACCAATAAAAGAATGTCATTTAGAATGAGAAAAAGAGTGTTGAGGTGCTACATAGAACCTGTGCTTTTGCATGGATGTGAAGCGTGGACAATGAGCAAACAGGCTGAAAATACCTGATGGCTGTGGAAATGTGGTTTCTGAGGAGAATGCAAAGAATACCATGGACAGACGGAAAAACCAATGACCAAATGACCTACAAGAAACAAATGAAAATCGTAAACTGATTAGAGAAATTAGACGTAGACAGTCAACATTTTTTGGTCACGTTATGAGAAGAAATAAATTGGAGAACTTGGTGACAACTGGCAAGATTGAGGGGAAAAGAGCAAGAGGAATGCAGAGAAGTAAATACCTGGTTGGCTTAACCATGTGGCATGGTTGAGACAAGAACAAACAGCTGATCCACGACTCTGGTGATCGAGTGAGATGGCGAGACATGACCGCCCACGCTTACTGGCATGGCACGTGATGATGATGATGTCCTCATAATGCAGTCTATAACGATTATTGAAGACACCATGGGAAGTGTAGCAACTGTAGACTATATCCATGTAGTTTTGTCTTGATATTGATTATTGAAGACACCATGGGGAGTGTAGTAACTGTAGACTAAATCCATGTAGTTGTGTCTTGACATTGATTATTGAAGACACCATGGGGAGTGTAGTAACTGTAGACTATATCCATGTAGTTTTGTCTTGATATTGATTATTGAAGACACCATGGGGAGTGTAGTAACTGTAGACTAAATCCATGTAGTTGTGTCTTGATACCAATTATTGGAGACACCACTGGATCATAGATAAGTACAGCAAGCAGCCTTCTTCATGGGGCCATTCCCTTGTGACCTGTGTGGTCATTGTGTAGAGATGTTTAATAATAGGCATCTGACTTTATGTCAATTGATGAACAATTAAATATAAATACTACATGGGTGTTGAATTCAATTATGCGGTTATTATACTGTTTTTTGAGTGTTGAACACAACTTCAAAGAGGGCTTCAAATGAAAACCTTAAATAATTTTTTTTAAATTTGTTTGGGGGAGGGGGAATATATTCTTTAAAAAATTTAAAGAACAAATGTATCATTTTTCGATGTATTCAACAGTGCGTTCAATGCAAGTCCTCCAGCGCTGATAAAGTGCCTGGATTCCTGTAGAACAAAATTATCTTGTCGCATGTGTAACCACTCTTCATCGGACCAAAATGTCTTTCCTCCCAGTGACTCTTTGAGTTGTCCAAACAGGTGGAAATCACTTGGGGCTAGGTCTGGTGAGTATTGGGGATGTGGGACACATTGAAAGTGTAGGTCTTCGATGGTTTAAACTATTGCAAGGGCAGTATGGAGTCGAGCATTGTCATGTTACAAAAGGACACCTTTACTCAGAAGACATCCTCTGAAAAAAGCCCTAGTGCATTTTCTTAAGCTAAAATTAATATAAGACTCTGTCTTATTTTCGGGGAAACACAGTATATAATTCACACGGTTTGCTCAATTATTATTTAACTGATTCACTGCCATACACCACTTTAGTGACAGAAGGGATCGGCACTGGACTGCCAATCACACTTTAGTGACAGATTCATGACAGTTCGTTATTTGTTTCATTTTGTGTATCTCCTTAATTTTAATGCCCTGTAAATGAGTTTTACACCGGAAGAAGGTCTGTCATTTCAAACAGCCCACAAGAGAAAGAAAGTATCTAAAATTTGAGAAGAAATTTTTAATTAAATTGTGGTTACTTTTCTAATTTTAGAAATGGCAACGCCCTTGGTTTTTGGCCTGGCATATCTACATTAGATAATAGTTTTAAACAATGTTAGATTATAGTTATCTTGATTTAAAGGACTTTGCGAAAGATTCTAAGCTTATAGCATGTGATTAATGTGGTTATTCAGTTAAAATAAATTATTTAGCAGGCATTCAGAATGGAAAACAAAACTAACCGTGAAAGTTCGTCATCATGTCAAATTATGCTCGCACTAATGGGCCACACTTGTACCCCTAAGTTTGCTATGTCTAACACAAATAAGCTGAAGAATATTTAAATAATTAAATTTAAAAGAATAATAACTATAGCTAAATAAACAATAGTGTACATAGTTTCTCAGTAGAAAACTTGCCTCGTGTTTCCCTGACATTTTCTATTTTCTGTGACAATGATGCGCTTCAAAATATGATGCTTTAATTGTATTTTATTGGTGTTATGGAGCAGTTCTAGTGATATTGGTGAAGAAAGTGGTGTATTTATCATTATTCAGTAAATTTCATTGGATTATCATCAGTGATTGAGAAGTAGTGCCTTGGTAAGTGGAAATTTCACGCAATTGTCACCCCTGTCTTCACTGTTTTTTTTAAACATCTGCTAAGATTATTATTATATTTCTAACCTATAGTAATAGTAGCAATACCAACCTGTTCCTCATGCTATCTCCTTTAATTTGATATATAATACAACATATCTGCTACCATTTTTAAAATGTGTACACCATTACTGTGACACACCGCTACTTCCCATTTTCTGCAGTCAATTTCTGTTTGGTCCAAAGCCACTTTTTGTTTGGCAGTAAATCTTTCAGAAGTTAATGACTTCAAACATTCATTTACAGATATTTTGAATTCTTAATGAAGTGTTGGCATTGAATATATTTAATATAGTGACAGTGTGATCTCTGAAGTTATATTCATTAATCACAAAAATAAACAAATGAACAATAGTTTGGTTTGCATAGCACTTGGATTTCCTTAACATAATGTAACATTATTTGGTTTGCTTAACATAACGTAACATTATTTGGTTTTCTTAACACAATGTAACATTATTTGAAATATTTGGTTTCCTTAACATAATGTATCATTTTTTGGTTTTCTTAACATAATGAAACATTATTTGGTTTCCTTAACATAATGTAACATTATTTGGTTTCCTTAACATAATTTGGTTTCCTTAACATAATGTAACATTATTTGGTTTCCGTAACATAATGTAACATTATTTGTTTCCTTAACATAATGTAACATTATTTGGTTTTCTTAACATAATGTAACATTATTTGTACCATGAGTCAAAATATACCTCATGGCATGATGAAATATAGTCATGCTGAGGGACGTGACAATCGTGGATCGTGGACCACAAGAGGCATGCCGAGGTTGTCACTGCAGCGAAAAGACGATTCGCAAAGGTGTCAAAGGCATTCAGATTTAGACAGAATGAGATTCTTAGTCATGGTTGTTGTCGAGTGTGGACTCACCACGTCACTAAGATAGCTACGGCTAACATTATGCCGCTATCATATTAGTAAATGTTTAGAAATGTAGTGTATATTTGTGAAACATTGTGGTACAAATGTACATGTAATTGAAGATATACATTGTAATGTTTCGAGGAACAGAATGTGAAACAAATGCGTTAGTGTTATTCAAGACACGTTGAGATTGTTCTTGAGAGTTAGCCAGTGTAGACTGGGCTGAGTGGGAGAACCTAACTATAACTAAACATAATGAGAGAGATTTCTATAAAGATCAGATTAAGATCTACCATCTCTAGAGATATCCAGGAAATGGCAGAGAAGTGCGCCCACGCAGCAGTATCACTTGTCTTTGACATGCAACTCGTTTATGCTGAAATTATCATAGAAAACTTGAGCGAGAACATCAACGCTATAGGACTAGTCAATATATATATATATACATGCCACTCGAATCCAAACAGCTACAGGGAGTTGTACGGTATATGAACGCCCATGTGATCCCTGGACAGGGAGTTGTACGGTATATGAACGCCCATGTGATCCCTGGACAGGGAGTTGTACGGTATATGAACGCCCATGTGATCCCTGGACAGGGAGTTGTACGGTATATGAACGCCCATGTGATCCCTGGACAGGGAGTTGTACGGTATATGAACGCCCATGTGATCCCTGGACAGGGAGTTGTACGGTATATGAACGCCCATGTGATCCCTGGACAGGGAGTTGTACGGTATATGAACGCCCATGTGATCCCTGGACAGGGAGTTGTACGGTATATGAACGCCCATGTGATCCCTGGACAGGGAGTTGTACGGTATATGAACGCCCATGTGATCCCTGGAGCGAACAAGATAATCGATCCTTGGCAATATAAGCGATCCCTGGCAATTTGGTCTCCTTAACATAATGTAACATTTTGTTGTTTCCCTAACATAATGTAACATTTTGTTTCCTTAACATAATGCATACATAACATAAACAAACAAGGATGCCTGGTAACAGTAAGTGTACAGAAACGAAAGGTAACAATTCTTGAACTCGCCTGAGGACAGAATTATTTTTAGGGATCGTTATTTGTATTGGGGATCAATCAATCAATCATGTGCCATGCCGGAAAGCGTGGGCGGTCATGATTCGCCATTTCACTCGCTCACTAGTGTCGTGGATCAGCTCAGTGTTCCTGTCCCGTCCATGCCATGTGGCCAAGCCATCCAGGTATTTTCCTCTCGGTCTTCCTCTTGGTCTGTTCCCCTCGATCTTGCCAGTTGTCACCAAGTTCTCCAATACATTTCTTCTCATAACATGTCCAAAAAATTTTGACTGTCTATGTCTAATCTCTCCAATCAGCTTACGATGTTCATTTGTCTCCTGTAGTACTTGGTCATTGGTTTTTCTGTCTGTCCATGGTATTCTTTGCATTTTCCTTAGAAACCACATTTCTGCAGCCATCAGATGTTTTTCAGCTTGACTGCTCATTGTCCAAGTTTCACATCCATATAAAAGAACAGGCTCTATGTATCCCTTAACACTCTTTTTCTCGTTTCAATTGACATCTTTTTATTGGTCAGAATGTTTTTCATCTTGCTAAAGGCTACTTTCGCCATGGCGATTCTTGTTCTAATCTCTTCAAGGCATCTCCCATCAGATGTTATGACTGTTCCAAGATAATTGTACCGATTCACTTGTTGAAGAATATTTCCATTTACTTGTATACTACATTGTGGCACTTCTTTCTTCCTAGTGACGACCATAACCTGAGTCTTTTTACAATTTAATTCTAACCCCAGTTGCTCACTGTGTACAACAATCGCATCTACTAATTGTTGCAGGTCCTGCGCATTGTCTGCAATTAATACTGTATCATCTGCATATCTAATGTTATTGATGTTTCTTCCACCAATGCTGATTCCATATTAGTATTGGGGATACTTGTTCTGAAAAATTATTCTTGATATTTAAACTGGACTAACGTAATGTAAAAATAAAACAGGATGCCAAAAGAACGGACAGAAGTAAGAAGAAGAGTGATTCATTAAAAAATACGGAGAATTCGGCAGAATTAAACTTGCAACAGTGAACATTCCTAGATACTTCAATTTTAATTCACCGCAAACAACCGCAAACCTTGAAGAATCCCTTCGAGCCTCATTTGCATCGGTCCGGCAATCATTTTCCGGTTTAGTGTTCGGTGGACTGCTAGACCGATCGATGGATGTTTTTAAGTTTTTGGGCCCATAGGGCCCTCACTGTCGACGACAGTGAGGGCCCTACGGGCCCAAAACTAAAAAAAACATCCATCGATCGGTCTAGCAGTCCACCGAACACTAAACCGGAAAATGATTGCCGGACCGATGCAAATGAGGCTCGAAGGGATTCTTCTTTGTTGCGGTGAATTAAAATTGAAGTACCCATTCCTATTTAAATTAACCACCTTCTTAGATTTCTTAATGGCCCAAACTAAAATTGACTAGTGAACAAACGCTGTGACATGTTTGTTACTTCCCGCAATTCCATTTCGAATATAATTTTGTTCTATTCACAGTTCCATTGTGAATAGAGCCTCCCTTATTTGGTACTTCAACTAGAGAACAACCATAGTGAACATTATTATTATTAATATGATCATATGACACAATGTTTCAGAAACAAACATTTATTTGATAAGGTCTCGTTGTCACACCCACGCAGTGACAGAATCCTAGACCATGACTGCTCAGGTGTTTGAACTGTTCTCTTATAAAAGTGCACAGTTTTTATGTTCCTTTTATTTGTATTTTCCTATGTTATGAAACTATATTATTTACACCTGGAAATTAATATTTCGGCCTACACTTGACCTGAATTTGTCCAAAGCTACACAATAATATTAATAGTAATAGTAATATTATAATTTATATTATTACTAAATAATGCAGCTGCAAAGTTGAACTTGAAGTGATAGAGAACTTCACGGAAATGCCGCTAAGTAGTTACTTAAGTTACTAAGTTAGTTACTAGAAAGTAGAAGTAGTTAAGTAGTACCCAGATGTGATACTACTGGATTACTTGTATGCAATGACAACTACGGGGTTGTAGCTGGAGGTCTGGCATGATGAATGAATGTGTAGGACAGGGAGAAGAAACTCACCGAACAGCTCGACCTGGTAGTTGCTGAGTTCCAGTTGTTTCTTCATGAACTTGGCCACCCTCAGGCCCATGCGACCGTCTCTGGTTGATCCCAGAAATAGAACAATCTTCAACTTGGAGGCTGCCATGTCTTCTGCAAACCTTCGATACATAAACTGTTTGATGAACAGAATGAAGCGTCGACAGAAGAGTCAACCAGACACAGGTCTCACAAACACGGGGCAAGTCACAACAACTACACAGGGGTTCTTCTGGTAGCTCAGGACATGACCTCTGACCTCCACTCCACGCCCCAGGTGATGCCAGACATGGCGGCGTCCCCGCCCACGCCCGCCCCGCCCCGCCACCAACTAACGGTTCTGCAGGGTCAGCGTGACGATGCAGATTATTGACTGTTCCCCTGTAAATTGTTTCTCGCCCCGCCCGTCAGCTGATGATATTTATAAAGCTCAATCAATCAATCATGTGCCATGCCGGAAAGCGTGGGCGGTCATGACTCGCCATTTCACTCGATCACCAGTGTCGTGGATCAGCTCAGTGTTCCTGTCTCGTCCATGCCATGTGGCCAAGCCATCCAGGTATTTTCCTCTCGGTCTTCCTCTTGGTCTGTTCCCTTCGATCTTGCCAGTTGTCACTAAGTTCTCCAACCCATTTCTTCTCATAACATGTCCAAAAAATTTTGACTGTCTACGTCTAATTTCTCTAATCAGTTTACGATCTTCATTTGTCTCCTGTAGTACTTGGTCATTGGTTATTCTGTCTGTCCAAGGTATTCTTTGCATTTTCCTCAGAAACCACATTTCTGCAGCCATCAGATGCTTTTCAGCTTGACTGCTCATTGTCCAAGTTTCACATCCATACAAAAGAACAGCTCTATGTATCCCCTCAACACTCTTTTTCTCGTTTCAATTGACATCTTTTTATTGGTCAGAATGTTTTTCATCTTGCTAAAGGCTACTTTCGCCATGGCGATTCTTGTTCTAATCTCTTCAAGGCATCTCCCATCAGATGTTATGACTGTTCCAAGATAATTGTACCGATTCACTTGTTGAAGAATATTTCCATTTACTTGTATATTACATTGTGGCACTTCTTCCTTCCTAATGACGACCATAACCTGAGTCTTTTTACAATTTAATTCTAACCCCAGTTGCTCACTGTGTACAACAACCGCATCTACTAATTGTTGCAGGTCCTGCGCATTTTCTGCAATTAATACTGTATCATCTGCATATCTAATGTTATTGATGTTTCGTCCTCCAATGCTGATTCCATTTATATCCTCTACATTTCTGAAAATATTTTCACTGTATAGGGAAAAAAGATCTGGAGACATCACACATCCCTGCCTAACACCTCTCTTAATTGGCTGATACTGTCCCACTTCATAAAGCTATTCCCCTGTAAATTGTTTCTCGTCCCGCCAAGTCAGCTGATGATATTTATAAACCTGTTCCCCTGTAAATTGCTTCTCGCCCCGCCAAGTCAGCTGATGATATTTATAAAGCTATTCCCCTGTAAATTGTTTCTCGTCCCGCCAAGTCAGCTGATGATATTTATAAAGCTCAGCTTTAGATCAAACTCTGCAATTTGCTGGATCAGACTTCAAAACGTGACTGGCATCTTATAAAAAGTGCAAGTTTGGAGACTGTTTTAATCTCAGGGCTCTGAAAAGGGGTACTTTGCATATGCTGGCACTATCTGCATCTGCACTGTATTTCGGGTGGCATTATATGTGGAAGGGGCCAGCCTACTTGGAAGTTGTCGTTGGTGACGGTCGCTGGTGTCTTAACGGCAGAGTTCTACATCGATCTACAGCATCTGCTCTCTGGGTTGGCGAGTTTCATTGCTACTGGATTGCCTATAGATCAACAAAAATATTAAACCTTGCTAGACCATGCAGACACATTGGCACCTTGCCGTCTTGACAGACGATAGTTTGTGCTTTAAAAAGGCATAATAACTTTTAACTATGGCGGTAGCGAGTGTGACTGATAAGGCCAATTTGCGCTGTAAATGTCCGTTCACAGTGGGTGCATGTGAACACGTGGTCATTTCCACCATCATGCACCATCTTACGTCTCAAACGCTTGGTGTGTGACTTTTCTGCAATAATTTTCTCCTTTGACTTTATTCCATTTCTGATATCTGCCCTCCATGCAACACGTTCAGCGGCGACTTGCTCCCAATGTGCATTATCAATGCCTGTATCAATCATGTCCCGCTTACACACATCTTTGTATCGTAGTAGAGGCCGACCCTGAGATCTCTTACCCATCTGTAATTCACCAAAAAAGATATCCTTTGGTATTCTACCATCATCCATCCGCCTAAGATGTCCTATCCATCTAAGTCTACGAAGACTGAGCATGGAATAAACTGTCACACAACCTGATCTTTCCAATACTTCAGTATTTGTGATTTTGTCTTGCCACTTAATACCAAGAATTCTTCGCAGACACCGCATATGAAAGCTGTTTAAATTGTTCTCTTGGTGTGAGTAAGTTGTCCAGGTTTCACTGCCATAGAGAAGAGTACTAAGGACACAGGCTTGATAGACAAGGACTTTTGTTTTGGCAGTAAGCTTCCTGTTCTCCCAGACTCTTTTTCTTAACCTGTTCATTGTTGTTGCTGCCTTTCCAATCCGGATGTTGATTTCCTGATCTAGGGATAATTTGCTATTTACCACCGATCCCAGATATGTAAAATGGTCTACTATCTCTAGTTCGGCGTCGTCAATAAAGATTGATGGTACCCCATGTGCACCTTGTGACATAATCTGTGTCTTTTTTTTTGCTAATTGTTAAACCAAATTCAGAACAAGCATTGGAGAATGCAGATAGTAGACATTGCAATTCTTCCTCAGAGTGGGTCGTAACTGCAGCATCATCTGCAAAAAGCAACTCTCTGATCAGTACCCTCCTAATTTTGGTCTTAGCCTTCAATCTCTGAGCATTGTAGAGGCCGCCATCTGAGCGTGAGTGAATGTATATACCACCATCCTGATCACGAAATGCATATTTCAGTAGAAGTGAAAAGTATATTCCAAAGAGGGTGGGAGCTAGTACACAACCTTGCTTAACTCCACTCTTGATTTCAAATTCTTCAGAAGTTGCACCATCAAACTTGATTATACCCTTCATGCCTGTGTGGAACGATTCCACAATGGACAGAAGAGTTGGTGGGCAGCCAATCTTCTTTAGTGCCTTGAACAGACCCTCACGACTGACCAAATCAAATGCCTTTGTGAGGTCGATGAAGGCAATAAACAGTGGTTGATTCTGTTCACGGCATTTTTCTTGCATTTGTCGCAATGAGAATATCATATCAGTGGTAGACCGGTTCTGTCGAAAGCCACACTGTGATTCGGGGTAGACTTGATCTCCTAGGACTTGAAGTCTGCGCAGAACAATTCTGGCAAATACTTTTCCAACAATACACAGAAGTGAGATACCCCTATAGTTGTTGCAGTCGCTCCGATCACCCTTGTTCTTGTACAGTGTTATGATGCTTGAATCTTTGAAATCCTGTGGGACTTGTCCTTCACGCCAGCATAGCTCTATTAGCTGGTGGATCTGTATAGTGAGTGTGTCTTGCCCACTCCTGATAACCTCTATTGGAATCCCATCCTTACCTGGAGCCTTGCCAGATGCAAGTTCATTTATAGCACACTTAACTTCTGTTATGGTGGGAAGTGTGTCCAGGTGGTCAAGAGTTGGTAGAGCCTCTATGGCGTTGAGGGCATTATCCGCTAGTTTGGTCTCACTTGAGTAAAGCTCCAAATAGTGCTCTACCCATCTGTCCATCTGCTGTTTCTTATCAGTGATGACTTCTCCAGTCAAGGTTTTCAATGGTGCACTTCTTTTGATCACTGGACCACAGGCTTTCTTTATTCCTTCATACATACTTCTTATGTCTCCCTTATCACTTGCGATTTGAATGGACTCACATAACTTGATCCAATAATCATTTGCACACTGCCTGGCAGCCTTTTGCACATCCTTCCTAGCTTGCCTTAGCTCACTCAGAGTGTTACGCGTTGGTCTTTCCTTGTTTCTTAAGAGAGCTTTCTTCTTCTTATCAATCAACGGCTGCAGAGTCTCGCTGTTGGCCGCAAACCAGTCCTGCCTCTTATGATCCACAGTGCCGTAAACCTTTACGGCAGTTTTACAAAGAGTTTCCTTAAGTTTATTCCATTTATCATTTACTGTACAATTTTCTGGTGTATCAGTGAAAGCGTCTTCAAGTTGCTGTTGAAACTGAAAGCACTTTTCAGGATCATGAGTGTTAATAATATTAATCCTGGGGCTAGATTTGTGTTTAGCTGTGTAGATTCTCTTTGGTCTCAGTCTAACCCTTGCAACAACCAAAGAATGATCCGTATCACAGTCAGCACTGTGGTAACTACGAGTCAATGATATATGGTTCAAATGTTGTCTCCGTGTGATGATGAAGTCCAGCTGGTGCCAATGGCCGGATCTTGGATGTTTCCATGTGACCTTATGCATCTCTTTTGTTTTAAAAAAAGAGTTTGTAATACATAGGTCATTACTGGTGCAATGCTCCAGCAGCCTTTGCCCATTTTCATTCATGCGACCGATGTTGTATTTTCCAAGGCACACTGGCCATGAACTCGAGTCCTTGCCCACACGAGCATTGAAATCACCGAGCATATAAATGTAGTCGGATTTTGGAACTGCCTTGATCACAGAGTCTAACTCCTCATAGAACAAATCCTTCACATCATCAGAGGAATCGAGTGTCGGTGCATATGCAGTAATAATGGTGGCAAACCCACAAGAGGTTGCCAAGCGCAGGGATAATAGTCTTTCATTTCCTCCTGCTGGAATTTCAATCATTCCCAGTAGCGAATTCTTCACTGCAAAGCCCACACCGTGTTGCCTTTTTTCTGCCTGCCCTTTACCCTTCCAGAAAAAGGTGTAGTTGTTTTCCCTGAGTGACCCTTCCTCAGCGAGGCGAGTCTCCTGCAGGCCAGCAATATCAATGTTAAGACGATTGAGTTCGGCATCAATCACAGCCGTTTTTCTCACATCGTCAATATTGGTCAAGTCAGTGGAAAATCCTGGACACATGGTTCTCACGTTCCAGGTTGCAAGCCGTAGCTTGAGGTTTCTATTTATATTTTTGTTTGTACCTGGTGCATTGGTTTTACAGCCTGCGATTTAGATTTTGTCCTAGCCCCAAGCACCCATTGAAGCAGGCAGGCTGTGGCGGATCAGCACCCAATTGGCTGGGGGCTGCCCAGCTTGAGGCGGGCGGTAGCTGATCAGTGACACCTATAGGTGTCTCCCACCGTCAGAGGCAACGCGTGGCGCCCCATGTCTACGCCAACTGACAAGGACTTATAACCCGTAACAGTTGCCTCTCGCTTTGATTCCGAGACCAGTTAAGACCAGGGATGGAGTTATTGCCTCTCCATAGCACAAAGCCTGGGCTAAAATATAGAGATCATGTGTTGCCCATGCAGCATGATCCCTCTCTCGGCCTGCCTAGTTCACTCCAGAGGAAAGGTAACACCCCTACATCTGGAACAAGACAAGCTGCAGAAGCTGCCGGATCAGCAAAGCAATGCTCTAACTGTCCGCCTGTCGGAGCTTCGATCCTAGACCAGTCGCCAACCAAGGCTTAGGGCCTGGTCTGCCCTGCCATGACAATTTTGTCTTTAGCTTGCATTTCCTCGCACCAGGGTAAGGCTTGTACCCTCCCAATTGCGCTCTTCCGCCCGAAGCCGTTGGCACAATGTGGGGTGTCGGGTTTAGTAAGCGCCGCCCAACGTTCGGCGCTAACAGAAACCAGGTAGTACCGTCTACTGTTATACGGTAGCTCAGTCATATCTGACTAAGACCTGACTGACTGCTAGACCATAGGAGAACTAATAAATACATAGAAACAAAGGAATAAATAAGTAACAATATACTATGAATAAAAAAAAAATAAATAATTAAGTAAACAAAAAAGCAGCAAAGAGAAAGGGCATAAAGCATATAAAAACATTCCAAACATAACTGACAAGCAAAGGCTAACCAAAAAACAATGGTGTGGATACGAAACAAATCAGCAGAAGCAAAAAGTAACAAGGAGAAAACTAACCCAGAACCAATATAAGTACCTGAAAGAAATGAGAAGGAAAGAAAATAACCACATGGTAGTAAATCAACTGTTATAGAACCCAAGACCGCCGAGAAAGGCTCACAACTTAAAATCACCCAAATCGAGGGACAGCAAATGACATTGTCAAAAATATCCAAACGCCAAATCGGCCAAATGATGGAAAAGGTACTCGGAACCAGGGCCATCTACGATATCGACACATGCCTGGATGGAACAAGTAAGAATCAAGACGTACAACACAGATCCAGTGCGACAGTTAATTGAAGAGATGGAAAAGGAAAACAGACCGGTTACCAGACACCTTGCCCACGACGTAAATATCAACATAGAAATGCATAAACCATCAACAACTATAGTAGTCAAAGGGATTAGCCCGACCACAGACATAAGAAGGGTGACAGACAACCTCAAATTAGAAAATAAAAACATTGAAATAAATCATACCGACAGGATCCTCACAAAGCTGGGTGAACTAACGTCTATCATCAGGATCAAGATAGACGGCACAAAGATGCCAGAACAACTAAGATACCTAGGTAGGAGTAAACACACTGAATATTACACACCCCCGGTCACTCAGTGCTCCAAATGCCAGGTCCTAGGACACACACTCACAGCATCCTACTGCAGGGGGAAGAACCCTGCGTGCAGATTCTGCAGCAAAGATCACTGGCTCAGGGAATGCCCAGAAGCCAAAAGACACAGAAATTATATAAGGCTGCGAACCCAGCCAGGCGGTGCGCAAACTGCCAAGACAACCACAGCTCTAGGTACAAGGGCTGTCCCAAGTACAAACCAACAGAGACAGCATGCAGGGAGGCAGTACTGACACAAACCCCCATGAGAATAACTAGATGGAGGCAAGAAAATGCGGTAACAGAACCAGACACAATGTCAGAAATGCGGATCATGAGAAAAGAGTTTACCAACCTAAAGAACAAAGTAACCGAGAAATACGATGAAAAGAACCCTGATAATACAACAGAGAGCGACGACAGCAAACTAAAAAGAGCGCTAAAACAAATAGAAACCACAAAAAAAAAAAAAAAAAAAAAGAACTCGAAGAAGAAATAAACCGCTCTCGAAAAATGGCTAAAGAACTAGAAGCCACAAAAACGGAACTTAAAAACCAAATAAAAGACAACACAATCAAAGAAAAGATAGAAAAACTAACCCAGGAAATGACCGTAACAAAACAAAAGCTACACGAAAACAGCTCGAGCACAGAACAGATGAAGGTAGAAATGAAAGACATCAAGGCAGAAGAATCAGAGAGGGAGGGGGAGGGGGGCTGCGTGGTTTCGAGGTATGGTGTCTGCCTCGAGTGCTGGAGGTCCCGGGTTCAGGCCACGGTGAGGACCGGGATTTATTTTTAAAAAGTCCACCTGGACTTCCAGTAATAAAATTTCCCCTGGTCTCTGGGTAGTGAGATCGGACGCCCGTGTGTATTGTTGTCTCTGGGTAGTGAGATCGGACGCCCGTGTGTATTGTTGCGCATGTAATAAATCCCTTGGCAGTTGGAAATCGAAAAAGAGTAGCCTAACGGCGCTGCCCTGGCAAAATTTCGAGTTAAAAATCTACCCAAAGTATTTCAGGATCCTCGCCGATGCAACGGAGTTCGTGCATTGAGTTGAGTTTCTCCAGACTCAGGTTTGAGTTAGGAGGAAAACGGAGCACTTATGGGTTAAACCGTGTGCCGTGATGTTGATCCATCAACTAAACTAAACTAGACTAAACTAATCAGAGAGGGAAAAAAAGGAGGCAACCGGACATTAAAAAATGGAAACGAGTAGTCGAGGCAGATATAAAAAGACTCAAACAAGCAGTGCAGAACCGACCGAAAAAAGACCAAATCGTCGACACACTAACAAAACTATGCAACAGAGCGAAAGACGGCCGAATCTCTCATGAGGAATTCCCTGAAATATTAGCAGAAATCCTAAGTGAAACAAGCGAGGAGGAAAGCGAAATGTCTGAAAATTAAAAAGAACAACCGACACAATCATTAACGTAAACACAACAAATACCATGGGGAACGACAATATTATTAGACTAGTGCAATGGAACTGTAGGGGCGTAAAAGCAAACCTCCCCAGCATAATGGAACTGTAGGGGCGTGAAAGCAAACCTCCCCAGCATAATGGAACTGTAGGGGCGTGAAAGCAAACCTCCCCAGCATAATGGAACTGTAGGGGCGTGAAAGCAAACCTCCCCAGCATAATGGAACTGTAGGGGCGTGAAAGCAAACCTCCCCAGCATAATGGAACAACTGGGGAGAGAAAACAGTATTTTACGCCCTGCAGGAAACATTCTTCAAACCTAAAGACAAATACAGTTGCAACGATTTTAACATTCTCAGAAACGACAGTACGGAAACAGCAGGGAGCGGGGTGGCCCTACTCGTACATGATAAATTACAAATATTAAACAAACGCGACGTTCAGAACAACCAACTTTGAGGATATAACGGTGGAAATAGCAAGCAAACCAAACAACCTAAATATCGACAACATCTACTGCCCCAAAGGTATAATTGAAAAAGAATACCTATCAGAGTTAGAGAAAAGAATCAAAACCACGACAATTATAGTCGGCGACTTTAACTGCCATCACCAAATGTGGGGTGGGACAACAAGCAACGCAGCGGGAACCAAACTTGTAGAATTTATAGAAGACAACCAGTTGACGGTACTTAATGACGGGTCGATAACACGAATAGACCCAAACCCAAGACGATATGACACAGCTATCGACCTAACAATAGTTACACCGGACCTTATAAGGAGCAACTGGGAGGTAAAAGAGGATACCAACAGTGACCACCTACCGATTATCACTGACATAAACACGAGAGCACAGAACAGCCAGGAAAGCAATAAACCGACATTCAACTTTAAGAATGCGAAATGGGACCAGTATAGAGAAGAACTAGAAGGGATGGAGATAGACCAGGCAAAAGAGGAAAACTTAGAAGACTACACTGAAAGAATAACCAACAACATTCTTCGAGCCGCGATAAACCACATACCCAGTAAAAACATGCCAGCACACCTGACAAATGGCATGCCTAGAACGCGGTGAACCGGAACGAAGGGGTACAAACAGCCAGCGAGATGGTGGAATCCCAGCTGCACAGAGGCGCTGGAAAAAAGAAAGAGGGCACTTAAACAATACAGAAGAATGAGGTCAGAGAAAAACTATAACGAATAAAAAAAAGAAGTTAGAAACGAAGCCAACAGAGGGATAAAAAAAAAGCCAAAGAAACAGCATGGAAGAAGTACTGGCAGACTCTGTCACCAGACACACCTACAAAAGAAGTATGGAAACAAATAAACGCCATTAAAAGAAACCTACAGGTATGGACAGATTATGTGAAACACCTTTATGATGATAACAGAGACGAACAGTATGATATTAGATTTAATAATGAAGGACCGCCAATTTTGGAGATGGAGGTTCGAAATGTTCTTAAGCATATGAAAGCTGGCAAGGCCCCCGGTGCAGATAACATCACAACAGAAATGATTAAAGCTTTAGAAGAATTTGGACTAGATCAAGTCACCAGACTGCTGAACACATTATATGATACTGGAGATATACCTCCTGAATTATGTAACTCTATATTTATTGCAATCCCAAAGAAATCAGGAACCTTGGAATGTGATCAACATAGAACAATTAGTATAATGAGTCACATCACAAAGATTTTGCTAAGAATTATCATGCAAAGAATGAGGAAGAAGATACAACCTGAAATAGGGGAAGAACAATGCGGGTTTGTAGAAGGAAAGGGTACAGTAAATGCTGTGTATATGCTGCGAACAGTTATTGAACGTGCTATAGAAGTAAACAAGGATATACATCTTTGCTTTATTGACTATACAAAGGCTTTTGATAGCGTTAGACATGTCAGCTTGGTGGATATGCTTGCAGATCTACAAATTGATGGGAAAGACATTAGACTTATAAAAAACATATATTGGAAACAACAAGCTGCAATAAGGATTGATAATGAAGTGGGACAGTATCAGCCAATTAAGAGAGGTGTTAGGCAGGGATGTGTGATGTCTCCAGATCTTTTTTCCCTGTACAGTGAAAATATTTTCAGAAATGTAGAGGATATAAATGGAATCAGCATTGCCCCTCTGCCGTGCGTCCACCTTGACGAGGTAGAGGGGCTTGCGCGTTCCAATGACCCCAAGAGCTATGCCGACTGTAGCACAGCTACTGGTAGGGTCACCCATGTCGGACAGGTCAAGGGAGAGGGACCAGACGAAGTGACGCACAAACCTGCTGCCTTGTAGGTAGACTGGGGACAGTCAAAGGCTAGGGAAAGCATCCCAAAAAATGCTTGTTGAAATCGGATGTACTGAGCCACAGGCTTGACAAAGAAGTGCAACGTAACTTTATCATTTCATGATGTCACAGATGAAAATTAATCGTTATGGTGCTAATCCCGTGAAGTCCCATCAGGCGGTGATAGTGCCGGGCCCCCTGCCTCGAGGGGGTCCACCCATGACTACTGGTGGTCACCTTCCCCTGTGCTGTGGAGTCAAGGCACAGAGGAGTAGGTTAAGAGCTATTGACCAAATACCAAGGACACTCAACATACTACAGTGGAATGCCGAAGGAGTTTATAACAAGAAAGAATCCCTGACACAGCGTCTTCATAAAGATAGAATAGATGTGGCATGCATTCAAGAGACAAACCTCAACGCCAAGCACAAATTTTCAGTCAGGGGATATCAGAACACACACGTTTCGACTGCGAAGGACATAAAGGTGGAGTTCTAATACTTACACGAAATACAATACCTTGCAGCGAAGTATCTGTGATCTCTGACAACCAAACAGAAATGATAGGTGTTGATATAATGATAAAGGACGTGAAAGTAAGAATTTACAATCTTTATAGCCTAGCAGATAAGGATCTTACACTCTCAAACATGAAAATAACTGACACAAATTGCATTATTGTCGGAGACTTTAATAGCCGTTCAGAAAGATGGGGATACCCAGATACTGACAAAAGAGGAGATGAAGTGGAGGACTGGGAAATAGACTCAAATCTCCATCTACTCAACAAAGCGGATGACACACCGAGCTTCTACTCCAGAAGATGGATTACCACTTCTACTCCAGACTTAGCTTTCTGCACAGGAGACATCCTCCACAAAATCGACCGCCATGTGCTGGACCAATTAGCAGGTAGTGACCACAGACCAATCAAGGTTGTAATGAATATGGAGTATGCTCCACAGGAGCAAAAGCCCTTGCCCCGCTGGAATTACAAACGAGCAGATTGGGACAGATTTGCCATACTAACAGACAAATATTGTGAAAACATAAATACACGATATGGCAACATAAAGCAAATGGTGGAAAGTCTAAACAGAGCGATATTACAGGCAGCCACTGAGTCCATTCCAAGTGGAGCGAGGAAAAATTACAAACCATACTGGACTGAAGAACTACAAAGTTTGGAGGACAAAGTTGAAGATGCCAGGAAGACAGCAGAGAGAGAACAAACAATTGAAGCGAACATCTCTCTCAAAGCCATCTCAGCAAAGTATAAAAGAACAGTAAATCAAACAACAAGAGATTGTTGGAGGGAAAAAAACAGAAAACCTGAATTTTGACAGGGATGGAAACAAACTATGGAAACTAGTGAAAGCCATGAAAAATGAAGGACCTAGAAACAAACAAATAACAATTAAACAAGGAAATGCCTTGCTTACAAGAAAAAAGGCTGCAAATGCACTAATGGAACACTATGCCAGTGCAAACCACATTGATATTACAACCGAACAGAAGAAAGCAATCAAAGATAAACAGATACATCATAGTAATACAGAGACAGCAGCAGAATATATGATGGCAAATCTAACAATGGAAGAAATGGAACAGGCAATGAATACCCTAAAAAAGAAGAAATCACCAGGAAAGGATGGAATCACAAATGAAATGCTAATAGGACTAGGGACAAAGGCAAAAAAGAAACTACTAACTACTTACAGCTGGAAGAGGGGAATAGTCCCACAGGCATGGAAGGAAGCTATACTAATACCAGTCCCAAAGAAAGGAAAAGACCTGGAAGAACCAAATGGCTATCGACCTATCAGTCGACTTAGCTGTGTAGGAAAATTAATGGAACGCATTATCAATGGCAGGCTAACATGGCATCTGGAAGAAAACAAACTCTTAACACGACACCAAGCAGGATTCAGAAAGTACAGATCCACTGAAGATCAAATAACCTATATAGCTCAGAAAATAGAGGATTCCTTCCAAGAGAAAACGCACACACTAGCGGTCTGGATAGATTTAGAAAAAGCATTTGATAAAGTATGGAAGGAAGGACTGAAAGTAAAACTGCAAAAAATGCATGTTTGTGGGAAAATGTACAAATGGATCAGCCACTACCTTGAGAACAGAACTGCCAGGACAAAAGAACAAGGACAAACCAGCAAAATGATGCTGTTGGAGCAAGGTGTCCCCCAAGGAGGAGTTCTTTCACCAACATTATTCCTAGCATATATAAACGACATCACGGAAAATTTTCCAGCCAGAGTACACACATCATCCTTTGCAGATGACCTAGCCATATGGACATCTGAAGAATATATTAGTACAGCTAACAGTAGAATACAGCAAGCCCTATTAGCACTAGAGGACTGGTCAAAATCATGGCTAGTGAAGATAAGTGAGGAGAAAACAACATGCACAGTGTTCTCCCTCTCAAATAAAACTCAGCAACCTAAGCTGGTATTGAATGGAAAAATATTGCGCCATGAAGAAAATCCAAACTATCTCGGAGTCACCTTTGATCGTCGCCTGACATGGAAAACACAGGTTGAGAAAAATCGAACAAGAGCAAGGCAAAGAATGGCAATCATGAAAAAGTTTGCTGGTACAACGTGGGGAGCAGATGAGAAAGTTCTCAAGAAGCTATATACTGGACGGGTGAGGCCAGTACTGGAATATGGCATTGCAGCTTGGGCAACAGCAGCTAAGTCAAACTTTAACAAAATAAGTAGAGTCCAAAACCAAGGAATGCGAATCATAACTGGAAGCCTGAAGACAACGCCTATTAATGAACTAGAAAAGATCACTTATTTACAACCAATGCAGGACAGAAGAGATAGCAGAGCCCAGCAACAAGCAGAAAAATTTAGAAGATTGACAGACCACCCTATGTATAACAGGTTTAATGGTTTTAGAAAAGGAAGACTGAAGCGTAGCAACTTTGTAGAAACTGCAAAACGAAAGGTTAGGGCAGATCCCATACTTAACATATCAACAGTCAAGCCCATTTACTATGCACACAACTTCCCAGCTTGGAGACAACAGCAACTACCTGAGATGATAGAAAACATTCCTGGTATTGAGAAAAAGAACACTCAGCATGAAACCGAAAGAAGAGAAATAACCCTAAACTACATAAAAGAACATTACCCAAGCAGCAATTGGACCCATGCATATACAGATGGATAAGCCAAAAATTCAATAGAGAATGGAGAAGGAGGAATTCTCCTAAATTTAAAAAAATGGAGTGACAAAAACACATTCAGTGGCAACTGGAAAGTTTTCAAGTAACTTCAAAGCAGAGGTATAGGCTCTGAAAACTGCAGCAGAAATGCTCTTGATGGAGGAAAATAAAGAGAAGCAAATAGCTATCTTCACAGATGCAAAGTCAGCTGTCTCAATACTGAAGAGCAATAACAGCACAGAACTAACTGACCTAAGAGCAGCACTCCATGGTCTATGGCAGAAATCCAAAAACGTTGTAATACAGTGGATCCCATCACATTGCAGCATACCTGGAAATGAAGAGGCTGACAGACTGGCAAAAGAGGGTGGACGATTACCACAGCCTGACATAGACATAACCTATAATGAGGCAAAGAGGTTGATAAAAAGCACCTATAAAACCAAATGGGAATCAGAGCATCCAGGCCACCAGAAGGATGATGCATATTACAAACTCGACCGAAGAGAACAAGTAGCAATCTTCAGACTCCGCACAGGACACAACAGGCTGAAATACCACTTGTTCAATAAACTAAAGATAGGAGATACCGATGAATGTAATTGTAGAACTGGAAAAATGACAACAAAACATTTGCTGCAGGATTGCCCAATATATGCAGAACAGAGAAAGCTATTTTGGCACACACCTGCTTCATTTGAGGACAAGCTCTATGGAGATATTAACAAGCTCAAGTTGACCGCAGCTTACTTTAACTACATACAGGTTGACATTTAAAGGTGTATGAAGAAGTATTCAGACTGCCACACTTCATGCCACAGGTATGTCGGTTACAAAAGCTTCCCAGAGGCATGAAATGGAATATTGCTCGGATAGCAAATCCATTACGTGGAAAGTCCGAATCAAAAGCTCACTGTGTGGATGTCATCTGCACACTGCATTCTTCTGGTTTCCGGAAGAACAGCCTATGGTGAACGGAAGGCCCAATATACGGAAGTGAGGCTAAGCAGCCATGTGCAGGACGTGACGATTCCTTGGGTGAGCCCAGTACCAGAGCGCTGTGTGTTGGCTCTGCAATTATGGAAGTCTCCTTGGATGGCGGGGAATGCCCATGGTCTGCCCCTGCCTTCCCTTGAGGGCTGACCAGAATGTCTTTGGCTGTTCTATATGGGCCAGCTAGGATGGGAGATAACACCACACCAGTGAGAGTCAAACGTCCTAAGAAACCCCCGGGAAGGTTAACCCGGTCAATAAATGCCCCGCAGAAGTCGGATGTGTCGGCCTAACGGCGCAAGAACGCAGCTCTGCTGTAAACAGGCACAACGCAATCACATCCGAAAAAAAAAAAAAAAAACTCCGGATGAACGAAGAAGAATCAGCATTGGAGGACGAAACATCAATAACATTAGATATGCAGATGATACAGTATTAATTGCAGACAATGCGCAGGACCTGCAACAATTAGTAGATGCGGTTGTTGTACACAGTGAGCAGCTGGGGTTGGAATTAAATTGTAAAAAGACTCAGGCTATGGTCGTCAGTAGGAAGGAAGAAGTGCCACAATGTAATATACGAGTAAATGGAAATATTCTTCAACAAGTGAATCGGTACAATTATCTTGGAACAGTCATAACATCTGATGGGAGATGCCTTGAAGAGATTAGAACAAGAAACGCCATGGCGAAAGTAGCCTTTAGCAAGATGAAAAACATTCCGACCAATAAAAAGATGTCAATTGAAACGAGAAAAAGAGTGTTGAGGGGATACATAGAGCCTGTTCTTTTGTATGGATGTGAAACTTGGACAATGAGCAGTCAAGCTGAAAAGCATCTGATGGCTGCAGAAATGTGGTTTCTGAGGAAAATGCAAAGAATACCATGGACAGACAGAAAAACCAATGACCAAGTACTACAGGAGACAAATGAACATCGTAGACCGATTAGAGAAATTAGACGTAGACAGTCAAAATATTTTGGACATGTTATGAGAAGAAATGGGTTGGAGAACTTAGTGACAACTGGCAAGATCGAGGGGAACAGACCAAGAGGAAGACCGAGAGGAAAATACCTGGATGGCTTGGCCACATGGCATGGACGAGACAGGAACACTGAGCTGATCCACGACACTGGTGATCGAGTGAAATGGCGAGTCATGACCGCCCACGCTTTCCGGCATGGCACATGATTGATTGATTGAAAAGAAACCATACAAAGAGTAAGACGGCAACAATAAAATTCCCAACAGTAGCGATATCAGAACAAGAAAAAGCAGACGCATTCGGGAAGTACTTCTACGAAGTCAGCTCTAACAAGGCACAGGGAGAGCAGGAGAGAATAAGATGAGAAAAATTTATAGAAGAGACAAGAGAAATACAACACGAAGAAATAGAGGACTTTTACATGGATGCGGACATAACGGTAGACGAGGTAACATCAGCGATCAAAGAAAAGGACGACACGGCAGCAGGGGCGGATATTCTAAACTACACACTACTAAAAAGGCTACCAATGAAAACAATTATGACAATAATAAGGTTGTATAACAAAATATGGCACTCCGGGCAAAATACCAGAACAGTGGAAAAAGGCGATAGTCATACCAATAAAAAAGTAATTTAAATACCCACAGAGAGTAGACTCGTACAGACCGATTTCCCTAACCTCACACCTCGGGAAAATATTGGAAACAGCCATAACGAAAATAAATAAATAATCATCCGGAGAAAAAGGACTAATTAGCAACACGCAGTCTGGATTTAGGGCAAACCGGAGTGCAGTAGACCAGATTATCAAACTAGAGAACCACGCGAAAAGGGGATTTAAAAAAGGAGAAAAAACAATGGCTGTATTCCTAGATCTAGCGAAGGCATATGACCAATGCTGGAGGCAGGCCGCACTAATGCTGGAGGCAGGCCGCACTAATGCTGGAGGCAGGCCGCACCAATGCTGGAGGCAGGCCGCAACAATGCTGGAGGCAGGCCGCACCAATGCTGGAGGCAGGCCGCACCAATGCTGGAGGCAGGCCGCACTAATGCTGGAGGCAGGCCGCACCAATGCTGGAGGCAGGCCGCACCAATGCTGGAGGCAGGCCGCACCAATGCTGGAGGCAGGCCGCACCAATGCTGGAGGCAGGCCGCACCAATGCTGGAGGCAGGCCGCACCAATGCTGGAGGCAGGCCGCACCAATGCTGGAGGCAGGCCGCACCAATGCTGGAGGCAGGCCGCACCAATGCTGGAGGCAGGCCGCACCAATGCTGGAGGCAGGCCGCACTAATGCTGGAGGCAGGCCGCACCAATGCTGGAGGCAGGCCGCACCAATGCTGGAGGCAGGCCGCACCAATGCTGGAGGCAGGCCGCACCAATGCTGGAGGCAGGCCGCACTAATGCTGGAGGCAGGCCGCACTAATGCTGGAGGCAGGCCGCACTAATTAAAATAAACCAAATAGGGATAGTAGGTAGGACATTGGCCTACAGGTATATAGACAATTTCCTACAAAACCGAAAATTCACGGTACGAATTCAAAACGAAGAATCTGAAACCTATGACGAAGAAAATGGAATACCACAGGGATCAGTAATATCACCTACGATATTCGCAATACTAGTAAACGACCTCGCCGACGACAAAATTGAAGACAGAATAGGGATATCACAGTTCGCCGACGACTGTGCAATATGGAGAAGCGGTAGAGACATGAAAAACACAAGAATCCGATTGCAAATGCAACTGAACAGAATCGCCAGGTGGATGGAAAAGTGGGGATTCCAAATTAACACGGAACAAACAGTCAGCATTATCTTCAACGCGAGACGAAAAAAGACACACTTGGACGAAAACATAAAGATTAACGGAAAGACCATAAAGAGTGCAAGGAACACAAGATTCCTGGGATTGATATTAGATGAAAAACTAGACAGGAACTAGACTTCTCCTGCTCCGACTAGCAATACCTGACTACAAAATCCAAAAGTACCTCAAATTGACGGACAACTAATTCTGGTAGGAATTATGAAAGGACTGGAATTAGTAATATACACAGATGGATCAAAGAACTTCTTCTTCTTCTTCTGCGTTCATCCGGATTTTTTTCTTCGGATGTGACTGCGTTGTGCCTGTTTACATCAGAGCTGCGTTCTTGCGCCGTTAGGCCGACACATGCGACTTTTGCGGGCATTTGTTGACCGGGTTAACCTTCCCGGGGGTTTCTTAGGACGTTTTAATCTCACTGTTGTGGTGTTATCCCCCATCCTATCTGGCCCATATAGAACAGCCAAAGACATCCTGGTCAACCCTCAAGGGAAGGCAGGGGCAGACCATGGGCATTCCCCGCCATCCAAGGAGGCTTCCATACTCGCAGAGCCATCACACAGCGCTCTGGTCCTGGGCTCACCCAAGGAATCGTCACGTCCTGCACATGACTGCTTAGCCTCACTTCCGTATATTGGGCCTTCCGTTCACTATAGGCTGTTCCTCCGGAAACCAGAAGAATGCAGTGTGCAGATGACATCCACACAGTGAGCTTTCGATTAAGACTTTCCACATAATGGATTTGCTATCCAAGCAATATTCCATTTCGTGTCACTTGGACACTTTTTCCACATTTTATGAAGCCCACACAGTGAGCTTTCGATTCGGACTTTTCACGTAATGGATTTGCTATTCAAGCAATATTCCATTTCGTGTCACTAGGACACTTTTTCCACCTTTTACGAAGCCCACACGGTGGGCTTTTGATTCGGACTTTCCACGTAATGGATTTGCTATCCAAGCAATATTCCATTTCATGCCTCTGGGACGCTTTTGTAACCGACATACCTGTGGTATGAAGTGTGGCAGTCTAAATACATCTTCATGCACCTTTAGATGTCAACCTGAATGTAGTTAAAGTAAGCTGTAGTCAACTTGAGCTTGTTGATATCTCCATAGAGCTTGTCCTCAAATGAAGCAGGCGTGGGCAAAATATTTTTCTCTGTTCTGCATATATTGGGCACTCCTGCCGCAAATGTTTAGCTGTCACTTTACCAGTTCCACAATTACATTCATCGGTATCTCCTATCTTTAGTTTATTTAACAAGTGGTGTTTCAGCCTGTTTTGTCCTGTGCGGAGTCTGAAGATTGCTACTTGTTCTCTTTGGTAGAGTTTGTAATATGCATCATCCTTCTGGTGGCCTGGATGCTCTGATTCCCATTTGGTTCTATAAGTGCTTTTTATAAACCTTTTTGCCTCATTATAGGTTATGTCTATGTCAGGCTGTGGTAATCGTCCACCCTCTTTTGCTAGTCTGTCAGCCTCTTCATTTCCAGGTATACTGCAATGTGATGGGATCCACTGTATTACAACTTTTTTGGATTTCTGCCATAGACCATAGAGTGCTGCTCTTAGGTCAGCTAGTTCTGTGCTGTTTTTTCTCTTCAGTATTGAGACAGCTGACTTTGCATCTGTGAAGATAGCTATTTGCTTATCTTTATTTTCCTCAATCAAGAGCATTTCTGCTGCAGTTTTCAGAGCCTCTACCTCCGCTTTGAAGTTACTTGAAAATTTTCCAGTTGCCATTGACTGCGTTTTTATCACTCCATTTTTTAAATTAATGAGAATTCCTCCTCCTCAATTTTTAATTGAATCTTTGGCTGATCCATCTGTGTATGCATGGGTCCAATTGCTGCTTGGGTAATGTCGTGGAATGCCGCCTTAACATCCCAGAATATTTTTCTCGGTCTCCAAATTTGAGAGGCCAAATTGAGAAAGAATGAATTAATCACGCTACTCCACGGCTATCTAGTCGTGAGGTAAGATTATTCACAAAAAGCCTCTAGCCATGAGTAAGCTTGCAAAGCCTGCAAGTAAACAAACCACCAGGAATGTCTTTCTATCTGTGAAGTGTAATTTGACACCAGTCAAACTACCCAGCCAGTCCAGATTCAAAGTGTTACTGGTCAAACTGATAATTACACCCACAGGATGGCAGACTCCATGGACTGTGTAATTAAAACCGACCAGGCATGACACCTGATAAGCAGAGGTGCAAGGTGTGAAATCACTGATAAGACTCAGGGGGCTAATAATGGTCAGACCCACAGGTGTGAAGGCTAATGTGCATGCAGAAAGAATTTTTATGACTGGACAGACTTGGAGATAATTGCAATTAACGTCAGGAGGAGATAAGAAGAATTTAGGAATGGAATTCCTGGGAGATAAGTGTCTACTGCTAGGCTAGGTATAAAAACCCTTGCTAGACTTTTCCCCTTTAGATTAAGTCTGACTTCAGAACAGGTAGGCAGCCAGCTCAATGTCTGTAGTCATATGCATGATTATTATGTTGGCTTCTAGGAAGGATTTCTTAGTAACTATGCAACAGTCTTTTAGACATATGCACTTTCAGTCTATATCTGATCTAGGTTATTTCAAGAACTATCTTTGGCGTAGGTTACTTGAGTGTTCTTTCTAAGTTCTGTGTTCAATATCATTGTGCTTCATGTATTACTCTTCTGAGAAGGAGAAACTTGTGAAAGGCAGATCTTGTCTAGATATACTTGAGGTGTCGTAGCAGATGCTTGCCATTTCTTTCTAAACTAGACTAGTCTCCTTTTTGGTGTGTGCATTTGTTGTACAGAATATAGTCAACTGACTATTTATTTAATTCTTACAACAGCAGTAACTAAGTGGTGATTAAACCGGGCAGCTCAGCAAATATGGCTGGTCTGGGTGGTCACTTCAATTAGACTTGTTGTATATCTCATTTTGTAGCTATACAATATTAGTACTCATTAATAATGCCTGATGCTATTATGTTGAGTATCATTATATGTCCATCTTGAAGTAATATAATGTTTACGGATAAGTTGGATGTATGTATGTGTAATTTCATATGAATATACGATGCTAGTAATATGCTTCGTACATATTCTTTTTGTGTATATACGTCTCATTTCGTAATACATACAAACTAACTAGTGCATTATGCTTTGATGTTAAAGTATCATAATATGTCTAGTTTAATCAATATGTTTATGTGTATTGGATGTTTGATATATTGATTTATCATATGCAAACCTACCAATAAGAAGTGTTATGCTATTGTCTGCGCATTGGCACATTGGCCAATGATTGTGTTGGAAGCAGAGGTGTAATGGTACAGACATTACCCACAATTGGTATAGGGTATATGGTGCTAAACTTTCTCAGTGTATTGTGGGCGTGCGTCCACGGTAATGCATGGAAACCTGGCACAGCTACTGGTCACGGCTTGCAAGCCCGGATGATCAGGCATTGTTATAATACCCTTACCGACCCTGTGAGCTGCTAACCCAACTTTGGACGGAGCGGCTGTATGCGGCAGAAATGTAATCAGTACAGGCGTGTGAGACAATTGAAAAGCCCGTCCCAGACTAAAGACAGTAGGGAGAAGGAGGATGGAGAACGCTGTAGAGCTGGAAGATAAACTTGGCCAGTATATGTGTGTGTTATGATATGTATTAAGATTGCGCTGATGTAGAACTCGATATAACACATTCTTGACTTTCTTTCAAGCTCTCACAAGGAGCCCCTATGTTATAGATCTCAAGACTAGAGACTACTGACTAGGTAGTGTCAGGACTGACAGGATTCGTCAGAATACCGGCAAGCTGTTCTCTTTTTGGAGTCTACTGGAGAGTGGGGATCTGGACCACAGTTCCAGATAGATGAATTAACAAGTAAAGTTACGTAATGTTTCTCATCACAATATGTTATATGATTTCATCATCCCCATAATGAAAACCATCAGATGTCTATGATTAGTAAATAAATGTTGTAGTATTGTAACTCATAGTTCTGTCATTATATTTTTTTTTTCCAATTGTGCATACGTGTTGTGTGTGTGTGTGTACATTGGTGGGGGATCACTTACACACCAAGGAAAGGAGCAGTCAGGGAGAAAAACCTGTACTAGGATAGTTGTCCGTAAACTTTAATTCAGACTTAAAAATCTATCCTGGCTAACCTTCTCTTCCCTATTCCTTGGCGAATATTCAGCACAGTTCATTTCAATTTTGTAACGAGCCACTTGGAGCTGTACGTTGGATATTCATGGGCTTAATCTGTAGTTCAGCTATATAGATTTTGTCCCTAATCAGTTTCTGACTATTTGGGGTTGCTCGCCAGTGAATAATACTTTCATCTAGCCGGTGGGGCACCCCGACTTATGACAGGTATTGTTCTTTTATGTAGTTGAGGGTTATTTTTCTTCTTTCGGTTTCATTCTGAGTGTTCTTTTTCTCAATACCAGGAATGTTTTCTATCATCTCAGGCAGTTGCTGCTGTCTCCAAGCTGGGAAGTTGTGTGCATTGTAAATGGGCTTGACTGTTGATATGTTAAGTATGGGATCTGCCCTAATCTTTCGTTTTGCAGTTTCTACAAAGTTGCTACGCTTCAGTCTTCCTTTTCTAAAACCATTAAACCTGTTATACATAGGGTGGTCTGTCAATCTTCTAAATTTTTCTGCTTGTTGCTGGGCTCTGCTATCTCTTCTGTCCTGCATTGGTTGTAAACAAGTGATCTTTTCTAGTTCATTAATAGGCGTTGTCTTCAGGCTTCCAGTTATGATTCGCATTCCTTGGTTTTGGACTCTACTTATTTTGTTAAAGTTTGACTTAGCTGCTGTTGCCCAAGCTGCAATGCCATATTCCAGTACTGGCCTCACCCGTCCAGTATATAACTTCTTGAGAACTTTCTCATCTGCTCCCCACGTTGTATCAGCAAGCTTTTTCATGATTGCCATTCTCTGCCTTGCTCTTGTTAGATTTTTCTCAACCTGTGTCTTCCATGTCAGGCGACGATTAAAGGTGACTCCTAGATAGCTTGGATTTTCTTCATGGCGCAATATTTTTCTATTCAATACCAGCTTAGGTTGCTGAGTTTTATTTGAGAGGGAGAACACTGTGCATGTTGTTTTCTCCTCACTTATCTTGACCAGTCGTCTAGCGCTAATAGGGCTTGCTGTATTCTACTGTTAGCTGTACTAGTATATTCTTCAGATGTCCATATGGCTAGGTCATCTGCAAAGGAGGATGTGTGTAGTCTGGCTGGAAAATTTTCTGTGATGCCATTTATATATGCTAGGAATAATGTTGGTGAAAGAACTCCTCCTTGGGGGACACCTTGCTCCAACAGCATCATTTTGCTTGTTTGTCCTTGTACTTTTGTCCTGGCAGTTCTGTTCTCAAGGTAATGGCTGATCCATTTATACATTTTCCCACAAACATGCATTTTTTGCAGTTTTACTTTCAGTCCTTCCTTCCATACTTTATCAAATGCTTTTTCTAAATCTATCCAGATTGCTAGTGTGTGCTTTTTCTCTTGGAAGGCATCCTCTATTTCCTGAGCTATATAGGCTATTTGATCTTCAGTGGATCTGTACTTTCTGAATCCTGCTTGGTGTGGTGTTAAGAGTTTGTTTTCTTCCAGATGCCATGTTAGCCTGCCATTGATAATGCGTTCCATTAATTTTCCTACACAGCTAAGTAGACTGATAGGTCGATAGCCATTTGGTTCTTCCAGGTCTTTTCCTTTCTTTGGGACTGGTATTAGTATAGCTTCCTTCCATGCCTGTGGGACTATTCCTCTCTTCCAGCTGTTATTTAGGACTGCTAGTAGTTTCTTCTTTGCCTTTGTCCCTAGTCCTATTAGCATTTCATTTGTGATTCCATCCTTTCCTGGTGATTTCTTCTTTTTTAGGGTATTCATTGCCTGTTCCATTTCTTCCATTGTTAGATTTGCCATCATATATTCTGCTGCTGTCTCTGTATTTCTATGATGTATCTGTTTGTCTTTGATTGCTTTCTTCTGTTCGGTTGTAATATCAATGTGGTGTGCACTGGCATAGTGTTCCATTAGTGCATTTGCAGCCTTTTTTCCTGTAAGCAAGGCATTTTCTTATTTAATTGTTATTTGTTTGTTTCTAGGTCCTTCATTGTTCATGACTTTCACTAGTTTCCATAGTTTGTTTCCATCCCTGTCAAAATTCAGGTTTTCTGTTTTTTCCCTCCAACAATCTCTTGTTGTTTGATTTACTGTTCTTTTATATTTTGCTGAGATGGCTTTGAGAGAGATGTTCGCTTCAATTGTTTGTTCTCTCTCTGCTGTCTTCTTGGCATCTTCAACTTTGTCCTCCAAACTTTGTAGTTCTTCAGTCCAGTATGGTTTGTAATTTTTCCTCGCTCCTCTTGGAATTGACTCAGTGGCTGCCTGTAATATCGCTCTGTTTAGACTTTCCACCATTTGCTTTATGTTGCCATATCGTGTATTTATGTTTTCACAATATTTGTCTGTTAGTATGGCAAATCTGTCCCAATCTGCTCGTTTGTAATTCCAGCGGGGCAAGGGCTTTTGCTCCTGTGGAACATACTCCATATTCATTACAAGCTTGATTGGTCTGTGGTCACTACCTGCTAATTGGTCCAGCACATGGCGATCGATTATGTGGAGGATGTCTCCTGTGCAGAAAGCTAAGTCTGGAGTAGAAGTGGTAAGCCATCTTCTGGAGTAGAAGCTCGGTGTGTCATCCGCTTTGTTGAGTAGATGGAGATTTGAGTCTATTTCCCAGTCCTCCAATTCATCTCCTCTTTTGTCAGTATCTGGGTATCCCCATCTTTCTGAACGGCTATTAAAGTCTCCGACAATAATGCAGTTTGTGTCAGTTATTTTCATGTTTGAGAGTGTAAGGTCCTTATCTGCTGGGCTATACAGATTGTAGATTCTTATTTTCACGTCCTTTATCATTATATCAACACCTATAATTTCCGTTTGGTTGTCAGAGATCACAGATACTTCGCTGCAAGGTATTGTATTTCGTGTAAGTATTAGAACTCCTCCTTTGTGTCCTTCGCGGTCGAAACGTGTGGCCTGATATCCTTTGACTGAGAATTTGTGATTGGCGTTGAGGTGTGTCTCTTGAATGCATGCCACATCTATTCTATCTTTATGAAGACGTTGTGTTAGGGAGTCTTTCTTCTTGTAAACTCCTTTGGCATTCCACTGTAGTATGTTGAGTGTCCGGGGTATTTGGTCAATAGCTCTTAACCTACTCCTCTGTGCCTTGACTCCACAGCACAGGGGAAGGTGACCACCAGTAGTCATGGGTGGACCCCCTTGAGACAGGGGGCCCAGCACTATCGCCGCCTGATGGGACTTCGCGGGATTAGCACCATAACGATTAATTTTGATTTGTGACATCATGAATTAAGTTACGTTGCACTGCTTTGTCAAGCCTGTGGCTCAGTACATCCGATTTCGACAAGCATTTATTCGGGATGCTTTCCCTAGCCTTTGACTGTCCCCAGTCTACCTACAAGGCAGCAGGTTTTACGTTGCACTGCTTTGTCAAGCCTGTGGCTCAGTACATCCGATTTCGACAAGCATTTATTCGGGATGCTTTCCCTAGCCTTTGACTGTCCCCAGTCTACCTACAAGGCAGCAGGTTTGTGTGTCTCTTCGTCTGGTCCCTCTCCCTTGACCTGTCCGACATGGGTGGCCCTACCAGTAGCTGTGCTACCGTCGGCATAGCTCTTGGGGTCATTGGGACGCACAAGCCCCTCTATCTCGTCACGGTGGACACACTGCAGAGGGGGATCAAAGAACGAAAGGGGGGAAGTCGGAGCAGGAGAAGCAATACTAATCGCTATACTATGCTGCCATATTCTATTCTGCCTCTGATCAGTGACTTATGTACCATTAACATTGTTTTCGTATGGGCTCCCCATCCGTTGCCTTTTATTACTCTCAGCAGGTTTAGTGTCTTTTTGACTTTTTCAACTGTGTGGTCTATGTGTTTGTTCCAGTCTAGTTTTTCATCTAATATCATTCCCAGGAATCTTGTGTTCCTTGCCCTCTTTATGGTCAAGTAATAGAAGATGTAGTAGGGAAGTTCAATGTAGTAGGGAAGTTCAATGTAAGATGTAGTAGGGAAGTTCAATGTAAGATGTATTAGGGAAGTTCAATGTAAGATGTAATATGGAAGTTCAATGTAAGATGTAGTAGGGAAGTTCAATGTAAGATGTAGTAGGGAAGTTCAATGTAAGATGTAGTAGGGGAGTTCAATGTAAGATGTATTAGGGAAGTTCAATGTAAGATGTAGTAGGGTAGTTCAATGTAAGATGTAGTAGGGGAGTTCAATGTAAGATGTATTAGGGAAGTTCAATGTAAGATGTATTAGGGAAGTTCAATGTAAGATGTAGTAGGGAAGTTCAATGTAAGATGTATTAGGGAAGTTCAATGTAAGATGTAGTAGGGAAGTTCAATGCAAGATGTAGTAGGGAAGTTCAATGTAAGATGTAGTAGGGGAGTTCAATGTAAGATGTATTAGGGAAGTTCAATGTAAGATGTAGTAGGGAAGTTCAATGTAAGATGTAGTAGGGAAGTTCAATGTAAGATGTAGTAGGGGAGTTCAATGTAAGATGTATTAGGGAAGTTCAATGTAAGATGTAGTAGGGGAGTTCAATGTAAGATGTATTAGGGAAGTTCAATGTAAGATGTAGTAGGGAAGTTCAATGTAAGATGTAGTATGGGAGTTCAATGTAGTAGGGAAGTTCAATGTAAGATGTAGTAGTGAAGTTCAATGTAGTAGGGAAGGTAAATGTAAGATGTAGTAGGGAAGTTCAATGTAAGATGTATTAGGGAAGTTCAATGTAAGATGTAGTAGGGAAGTTCAATGTAGTAGGGAAGTTCAATGTAAGATGTAGTAGGGAAGTTCAATGTAAGATGTAGTAGGGAAGTTCAATGTAAGATGTAGTAGGGAAGTTCAATGTAAGATGTAGTAGGGAAGTTCAATGTAGTAGGGAAGTTCAATGTAAGATGTAGTAGCGAAGTTCAATGTAAGATGTATTAGGGAAGTTCAATGTAAGATGTAGTAGGGAAGTTCAATGTAAGATGTAGTAGGGAAGTTCAATGTAAGATGTAGTAAGGAAGTTCAATGTAAGATGTAGTAGGGAAGTTCAATGTAAGATGTAGTAGGGAAGTTCAATGTAGTAGGGAAGTTCAATGTAAGATGTAGTAGGGAAGTTCAATGTAAGATGTATTAGGGAAGTTCAATGTAAGATGTAGTAGGGAAGTTCAATGTAAGATGTAGTAGGGAAGTTCAATGTAAGATGTAGTAGGGAAGTTCAATGTAGTAGGGAAGGTAAATGTAAGATGTAGTAGGGAAGTTCAATGTAAGATGTAGTAGGGGAGTTAAATGTAGTAGGGAAGTGCAATGTAAGATGTAGTAGGGAAGTTCAATGTAGTAGGGAAGTTCATTGTAAGATGTTGTAGGGAAGTTTAATGTAAGATGTAGTAGGGGAGTTCAATGTAAGATGTAGTAGGGGAGTTCAATGTAGTAGGGAAGTTCAATGTAAGATGTAGAAGGGAAGTTCAATGTAAGATGTAGTAGGGGAGTTCAATGTAAGATGTAGTAGGGGAGTTCAATGTAAGATGTAGTAGGGAAGTTCAATGTAAGATGTAGTAGGGGAGTTCAATGCAGTAGGGAAGGTAAATGTAAGATGTAGTAGGGAAGTTCAATGTAAGATGTAGTAGGAGAGTTCAATGTAAGATGTATCAGGGGAGTTCAATGTAGTAGGGAAGGTAAATGTAAGATATAGTAGGGGAGTTCAATGTAGTAGGGAAGTTCAATGTAAGATGTAGTAGCGGAGTTCAATGTAAGATGTAGTAGGGATGTTCAATGTAAGATGTTGTCAGAGTCTCACATGGAGTCGGTAGAAACATAAAGATAGAAGGGAATTAGAGAAGGGGCATAACCCCAATACAAGGGAGACACATTCGAATGCTCGAACAATCCAGAGCCTTCGAGAAGCAAAGGTCAGTTCGCCTACAGCTCCGTGGACACGCTGACCGCGTGCCAGGACCTGTTCCACGAGACGCTCAAGGAGAGTTACATCCCGTGTCCGATCGAGACACGTTGGAGGGCAGACACGGACTGGACATCGAAGAAGCAACAGGGTTTACCTTAAGGGGGACTTGATAGCTTAGACCCCAAGTGTATTTAGGGGTCTTATGCATACGTTAGATAGCTGATAGAGTTGTTGTATTGATCATGTATTATTGGTTTATTGTAAACTCCTGTGATATGCAATCCGAGTGTTGCTGGCTGCGAAAACCTTTCTTCGCCAGCTTAATGTAACATAATATAAATAAATGATGTTCGATTGTATCTGAACGGAGTTTGTTGCCTGTATGAGCCCGGGTTTCATTCCCCTAGGTATCCAGGACGGTGACAGGCTATTTGGGGGCTAGCCGGTTTTGGCAAGCACAAGCTTTACTTTCCAGACAGCTCTTGGTTTTGCCAAGTAAAATATATCAACTTTCGTACATGACAAAGTCTATAACTTTGCAGCTATCATCGTATTATCTGTGAATGAGCTATTGTAGTCCCTATACAAAAGTAATTGAAATGATTATGATGTTCATGAAATTTGACATTGACATGACTGGACAATTACAGTGACCGTTACTAATTTTTTTTTATTCCAACATCAGATTGTTCCGCGAAATATCGCGTGTATGTAACCTCTCCTCCAGCAGTGGCGAGAAAACAGCAGAACCAAACAAGACTACAGTCAAGACACCAGGAAAAATAAGATGAGTCCCATTTCATGCTCATTATATCCCTAAGCGATACTCATGCATTTTTCATTAATGTAACATTTTTCATTGTATTGGTTTTTATATATATGCTAATCTCATAACCAAGCAAACCTGCTCGTGCAAATTTTAATGTAAACATTAAGGGGGATAACCAAGTTTTGTACACCCAGACTAATATCAAAGGGATTTAATTTAAATAAAGTGAACACTAACTATAATACAAGATGTCAACATTAGAACAGTGCATTGAATTAGGAATTAGGTTAGGGTATACTGCCGAGAAACTTTCAGAATGGGCACAAAAGACGCATTCAGAAAAATTGCACGAGAAGACAGAGCAACGGAAAGAGAAGAGAAAAAGATGCAAGCGGAAAGAGAAGAGAAAAAGATGCAAGCGGAAAGAGAAGAGAAAAAGATGCAAGCGGAAAGAGAAGAGAAATAGATGCAAGCGGAAAGAGAAGAGAGAAAGATGCAAATGGAAGCTTAAGAAAAGAAAATGCAACTGCAGGCTCAAGAGAAGAAGATGCAAATGGAGCTCGAAGCTGCGACCAAGCAAGCCCATTTAAACGCAGAAACACAGATAAAACTGAAACAAATGGAAATTGACTCAAACTTAGAAATTTCGGCAAACAAAAGTAGAAGTAAGGAAGAGGAGCAAAAATACAACAAATATAAAGGCTTAGTCAAGCCCTTTTGTTCAGGAGATTCAATAAGCGCATACTTAGAGAACTTCGAGTGTTTGATGACTTACCATAACGTCGCAAAAGTCGACTGGGCATTTATTCTGATGAGAAATTTAGCATTAGAGCCCTTAAAAGTGATAAAGACAGTTCCACAAGACATGAGGAAAGATTACGATTATTTGAAACAAAGAATACTCCAACATTTTTCACTAGACACAGCAGGCTATCAACTACAGTTCTCAAAATTAGCCCCATCACCTAACCAAACGTTCATAGACTACGTGTCTACAGTCCAAGATATTTGTACAAAATGGATAACCTCAGAAAAAACAAATAACAGCCATGATAAACTGAAGGAGCTAATTATAATTGATAAAATTATTAGCACAATACCAACCCTTTTTTCTAAGTTTCTAAGGCAAAATGATTGTAAAACTATCCAAGAAGTAGAAAATAAGGGGAGCGCATATTTTACAGCTAACCGCGATATTTTTCAGTTAAATATGAGCCAAAATGAAACAGCAGCGGTTACAAACACCAAATATTCAAAACCTAATGAAAATAGGTTCAAACAACGCTCTAAGTTCACAAAACCAGTCCTGTGTCAGTATTGTCATCTGACACACGAACAGTACGCGATGTGTGACAAATCACCGAATTATCCACATCATCTCCAAATGATAGTAGAAAAACAAAAAAACAAAAGGGACGCATATCAGAGAGCAGTTAAATGTTATTTTTGCGCGAGTTATGAGCATTTTTCAGCCCGTTGTGATGGGAGAAAGATGATGAAACAGGCCAATGCCGCATTAATAGATACATCTTCAGATGACGAAACTGAACAACAGAACGAATGCGGCATCCAAAATGAAAATGCGAGTGAGTTAGATAATGTGGTAGATATCATTAACACCATCACCGATAACACATGTAACACATGCAGAAAATTTCAGCTTGATACCACTTTGTTATGCGGCCACACAATCCCATTGTCTAACGAAATGGCCAACGCAGCCTTAACATCAACAGGCAAGTTAAAATTTGCGACAGGTTTTGTCAATAACAAACAATGTACACTAATATGAGATAGCGGGGCGACTCTTTGTGGAATTAAAAGAACATTAGTTAATGACAAAGACTACACACACAAATACGTAACATGTCGCACATTCGCAGGCACCATCGAAAGATACCCCCTAGCACTTGCCGAAATTCGGACACCTTTTATATCAGGACAAGTGCTATGCGCAGTACTGGAAAATCCTGTCGCGGAATTTATCCTTGGGATCTTCCTAACATACGATCCTGCTCTGAAGAAGAAATCAGAGAATTGGAACAGAAAAACGGTATCCAAAAAGCAAACAGTAGTTCCAGAATTAAAACACACACTTGCATGTCTCAAACTGCCAAAAGCACAAGGGAGACAACCAATGACGGAATTCGAAACGAATACACAGAGGTGCAGAACACAGGGTCGGTTGAATCTTTCAATGACACCATAAAATTAACACCTCAAACTGAGGACGTCACCGAACCACAAAATATTGAGCCTGTAAATGTGCAACAACAGACACAATACGCTAATATAGTGACAAGACAAATGACACACAAAACCCACAACGACCAACTTCAGGAGTCGCTACAAATCATTTCACCCAATATTACCACCACCGAGTTTATACAAGAACAAAAAGCAGATCCAACCCTTTCGCAATACTTTCGACTAGTAGGATTGAAGCCAAAATTGACGAAAAACGCTTCTTGGACATTCAGACTAAATAACAATATTCTAACGAGGTTATATACCAGAGATCAAACCACGATACAACAAGGGGTTCTACCCAAGTCACATCGTGACAAAGTGCTTCATATAGCCCATGACTCACCTTTCGGAGGTCATATGGGTTATGAAAAAACCAGGGCCAGAGTCCTGAGCCAATTTTATTGGCCTAAATTTTGCCAGCACATAAAAAACTATTGCAAATCTTGTGATATCTGTCAGAAATTAATTAAGAAGGAAAAAAACCCTACGGCAGAAATCCAATCAACCACAACGACCTCAAGACCATTTCAAATAGTTGCGGTTGATTTAGTGGGTCCTTTAAACCACATTTCAAACAAAGGAAATAGGTACATTTTTACACTCGTGGATCTGTGTTCAAGGTGGGCAGAAATGATTCCGTTAAAATCAATCTCCTCTAAAGATGTGACGGACGTATTTTTACAAATATTCTCCCGTTTTGGCTTTCCGGAGAAGATAATATCGGATAGAGGAACGCAGTTCATATCTAATGCCACTCAATCGGTAACTAAGTTACTCGGCATAAAACAATGTTTTACAAGCCCCTATCGACCGTCCGCGAACTGAATTTGCGAAAAATTGAACGGGGACCTAAAACATATGTTAGCCAAAGTGACAGCTGAAAATCCAGCCGATTGGGATATACTTCTCCCAACGGTGCTGTTCGCCTATAGAGAAGTGCCGCAGTCGAGCACTGGGTTCTCTCCTTTTGAATTAATATATGGAGCAAATCCAAGAGGACCTCTCTCTATGTACAGAGATATGATATCGCAACCCGTAAACACCCAATTACCAGTTTCCACCTATGATTTGGTCACTGACACCAGAGACAAAATCATTAGATCCTGTATACTAGCCAGATCATCTTTGCAGGAGAAAGGTTTTATGTACAGGCAATACGCCAACAAGGGTGCAAGAACCATTGTATTACATCCCAATCAAGAGGTGTTATTATTATTACCTGACAAAAGAAATTTACTTTCAACCTCGTGGCAAGGACCATTTAAAGTTATGAGAAGGATTTCGGAAGTTGACTACGAAATCTCTTTGAATGGCAAGTTGAAAATATTCCATGTAAATATGTTAAAACCTTACTATTCTAGGAATGACAGTGACAGAAGCAATCAGACGGAGAAAACAGGGGACAATAACCAGACTGACAAGAACGACAACCACAACGAAACGACAACTAGACAATTGAACGACACTACTACAAATGAAAATCTAGACGAAACATTATTAATGACTCATTCTGGTGACAACGCAAACGACGAAAACATATTCACAGTACCGACAATGAATGATAACGACAAATACGACGAAATTAACGACACATTAGCAACGATTATTCTGGACAACGACTACGATGACATTGAAGACAATTTACAAACAGTAGCGTCAGTAATAAATCTGACGGACGTAGACAATACGGAAATTCCAGTACCAATTATGAACGACGACAGTACGATGAAGGACATACAAATCTCTGACACTTTAACACAACAGCAGCGACAAGACATTTTGTCTCTTCTTAACGACTATAAAACTATCTTCTCAAACAAACCGGGACAGACTGACAAAATAACACATTCTATTATTTTGACAGATCTAACACCGATCAAATGTAGACCATATTCAATTCCATTACATTATAGGGCAAATTTGGATAAAGAAATTTTAGACTTAGAAAAAAAAATAAAATAATACAGAAATCTGTGTCCCAGTACTCTTCGAGAATTGTTCTGGTGAAAAAGTAGGACCAAACTATTCGTTTATGCATAGATTACAGAAAATTAAATACTATAACAACGACAGATGCTGAACCAATGTACAGCTGTGAAGATCTCATTTTGAATATGTCTCAATCATCCATTTTTTCTAAACTTGATTTAGTAAAAGGTTACTGGCAAATACCACTATCTCCCTCTTCAAGGCATATAACCGCATTCTCTACACCGCTTGGACTATATGAATGGAGATATCTTCCTTTTGGGTTAAAGAACGCCCCCGCTACATTTGTCAGGTTAACTAGACTGTTATTGCACGGCATCAAGGACGTGCAATCATATATTGATGATATATGTGTCCATTCTTCAGACATGACTTCTCACTTACTTACACTCCAACAAGTCTTTAATCAAATCCTTCTTTTTGGACTTACTATCAAACCTTCCAAGGTTGAAATAGGCTATAAACAGATAGACTTCTTAGGTCATAGGATTTCCGAAGGCAAACTATTGACAGATGATAGAATCGTATCAAAAATTCTGAACCTGCAAGTTCCAACTACAAAGAAACAGGTCAGAAGCCTTTTAGGTCTCATAAACTATTATGCCAAGTTTATACCAAACTGGGCAGAACTCACATCAGTTTTGTCTAATTTGTTGACAAAAGATCAACCAGAAAAATTTTGTAAGAGTATCCGTTTAGAGGATGTAATGTGCAAATTGAAATCATTTTTTTCTAACCCACCCGTATTAAGATTACCAAACATAGATATACCTTTTATTCTGACCACAGATTTGAGTGCTATCGCAATTGGAGGATGCCTAATGCAGGAATATCAAGGCGTGAGACATCCAATACTCTATGTCAGCCGCAAGCTTAAAAAGGCAGAAATCCGGTATTCCACAGTTGAGTTGGAGGCATTAAGTCTACTTTTTTGTATGCGTCGTTTATCTAAGTTCCTCTTAGGTTCCCATTTTGTTGTTTTGACCGATAATTCGCCGCTGCTGGTACTTAAACAAGGCGTTCCAAAGAATCATCGATTAGCAAGATGGTGTCTTCTACTTCAGGATTTCGACTTTGAAATCCGCCACATCAAGGGTACGGATAATATTATTGCTGACATATTATCACGGCAAACTAATGCACCAGCAGACTAACACTATGCACATTAATTAGTCGCCATATAATAAGCTGTGAGATTTTAGTCTGTTGCATAGAACAGTGTACCTCTACACTTACTCTAGAACTTTAACGTATAAGTGTCAACAGCTGATTTAATACTCTACTTATAGCTATCACAGACAGGAAACTGTGAGAACCGCTAACTATATTGAGCCACAGTGGCAATTAGCAGTACATCAAAAACATTCCGAACTGTGGAGATTAACATTTGTGAAATTATTTCATCAATCACAGAATTGAAAGTTACCATGCGAATATTAATAACTGTGCATACGCGTGATTTCAATTGACTAGCAAACTAACGTATCAGAACATCGCACATACAAACAGCGATATATTTAACCGATTCCGACATATGAGAGACAACACAACAATGTGACACCAAAATACTACCTACGAACTGTAACAGTATTGGAACAACACACGGACGAAAGAACGACAACACACGGATCGTCGTTATAGTTAATTAATTTAATGTTATTAGTTAAATATGTATTACATTTGTGCTTTATTATATGCATTAAATATGTGAACATGTAAATTATACATTTTCTATTATAATATGTCACAAACATTCTCATTCATAGTTAAAACTTTCTCCCAATACAATTGTTGCAATTTAATTTATAAACAATTTTCTTATCACCAAAACAAATAGTACTTGATGCTTTGAATATAGCATATCGCCAGTTTTTTTTTCTCTAAGGGCGACAAACATTTACCCCACCTTAATTTGTATATTTTAACAAATTATTATATTGAATGAAAGGTGTGCGAATCAGAGAATGAATGAATTAAATGAGAGAGCGATATATTGAGCGGACAAATTGTACGCAAAAAATATTTATTTTAATTTGTCTGCGTTTTGAGTGTAAAATGTAACTTGTCTAAAATTGTGTATACATGTTTAGTGTTAGATAAAATAGGTTCACTCTAAGAATCACTGTTTGAATACCCTGTACATGCGTTACACAGATTCATGACAAGGGATATTCCAGCTCGTGACACTTAGAGATGTACTACACACCACATACCCACAGGTAGCACACACGTCAGACATTAGATAGAACATACTCATAAAACTAAACACTAACAAATAAATCACACACATTTTATTAGAGCAAGTAACAAAGCAGTAAACACACTAACAGGCAAACAGGAACATAAATAGTTACTTGGGAGAAATCAATAGTGCATATATATATTAAGCACTATAAAACATACGGAAGTAAAAGTGTATCAAAATACACATTCAGGACAAGAATTGCTAGTGTTCTTAAATAAGCCAAGACAATTTGTCTTGTTAAACCTCTCTAACACAGAGTTTAATATCTGGGTATCAAATGGATACTTGAGAAGGGCGCGGTTGCAAATACAACTAAAAGCGTCATGGAACTTCGGTCGGATAAGCATGTTTAAGGATATGGAAGAGATAGGGACTCTCCAGCAATCACCCTGGATTGTTGTACGGGGAAATACATGAGTTAATGGTGCAAATATATATATGGCCAGGTTCCCATCCACGAAACTACCAAATACCAACTTCATGTGATCCTATGACATAATTAGTGCAAACTAATTACCATATACTAACCCATAGAAGCGGGGTGAGGGGGACCCCTGTCAGAGTCTCACATGGAGTCGGTAGAAACATAAAGATAGAAGGGAATTAGAGAAGGGGCATAACCCCAATACAAGGGAGACACATTCGAATGCTCGAACAATCCAGAGCCTTCGAGAAGCATAGGTCAGTTAGCCTACAGCTCCGTGGACACGCTGACCGCGTGCCAGGACCTGTTCCACGAGACGCTCAAGGAGAGTTACATCCCGTGTCCGATCGAGACACGTTGGAGGGCAGACACGGACTGGACATCGAAGAGGCAACAGGGTTTACCTTAAGGGGGACTTGATAGCTTAGACCCCAAGTGTATTTAGGGGTCTTATGCATACGTAAGATAGCTGATAGAGTTGTTGTATTGATCATGTATTATTGGTTTATTGTAAACTCCTGTGAAATGCAATCCGAGGGTTGCTGGCTGCGAAAACCTTTCTTCGCCAGCTTAATGTAACATAATATAAATAAATGATGTTCGATTGTATCTGAACGGAGTTTGTTGCCTGTATGAGCCCGGGTTTCATTCCCCTAGGTATCCAGGACGGTGACAGATGTAGTAGGGAAGTTCAATGTAAGATGTAGTAAGGGAGTTCAATGTAGTAGGAAATTTCAATGTAAGATGTAGTAGGGGAGTTCAATGTAAGATGTAGTAGGAAAGTTCAATGTAAGATGTAGTAGGAAAGTTCAATGTAAGATGTAGTAGGGGAGTTCAATGTAAGATGTAGTAGGGAAGTTCAATGTAAGATGTAGTAGGAAAGTTCAATGTAAGATGTAGTAGGGGAGTTCAATGTAAGATGTAGTAGGAAAGTTCAATGTAAGATGTAGTAGGGAAGTTCAATGTAAGATGTAGAAGGGGAGTTCAATGTAGTAGGGAAGGTAAATGTAAGATGTAGGGAAGTTCAATGTAAGATGTAGTAGGGAAGTTCAATGTAAGATGTAGTAGGGAAGTTCAATGTAAGATGTAGTAGGGAAGTTCAATGTAGTAGGGAAGTTCAATGTAAGATGTAGTAGAGGAGTTAAATGTAGTAGGGAAGTGCAATGTAAGATGTAGTAGGGAAGTTCAATGTAGTAGGGAAGTTCAATGTAAGATGTAGTAGGGGAGTTCAATGTAAGATGTAGTAGGGGAGTTCAATGTAAGATGTAGTAGGGAAGTTCAATGTAGTAGGGAAGTTCAATGTAAGATGTAGTAGGGGAGTTCAATGTAAGATGTAGTAGGGGAGTTCAATGTAAGATGTAGTAGGGAAGTTCAATGTAAGATGTATTAGGGAAGTTCAATGTAAGATGTAGTAGGGAAGTTCAATGTAAGATGTAGTAGGGAAGTTCAATGTAAGATGTAGTAGGGGAGTTCAATGTAAGATGTAGTAGGAGAGTTCCATGTAAGATGTATCAGGGGAGTTCAATGTAGTAGGGAAGGTAAATGTAAGATGTAGTAGGGGAGTTCAATGTAGTAGGGAAGGTAAATTTAAGATGTAGTAGGGAAGTTCAATGTAAGATGTAGTAGGAGAGTTCCATGTAAGATGTATCAGGGGAGTTCAATGTAGTAGGGAAGGTAAATGTAAGATGTAGTAGGGGAGTTCAATGTAGTTGGGAAGTTCCATGTAAGATGTAGGGAAGTTCAATGTAGTAGGGAAGGTAAATGTAAGATGTAGGGAAGTTCAATGTAAGATGTAGTAGGGAAGTTCAATGTAAGATGTAATAGGGAAGTTCAATGTATTAGGGAAGTTCAATGTAAGATGTAGTAGGGAAGTTCAATGTAGTAGGAAAGTTAGATGTAGTAGGGAAGTTCAATGTAGTAGGGAAGTTCAATGTAGTAGGGAAGTTCAATGTAGTAGGGAAGTTCAATGTAAGATGTAGTAGGGAAGATCACTGTAAGATGTAGTAGGGAAGTTCAATGTAAGATGTAGTAGGGAAGTTCAATGTAGTAGGAAAGTTCAATGTAGTAGGGTAGTTCAATGTAGTAGGGAAGTTCAATGTAAGATGTAGTAGGGAAGTTCAATGTAAGATGTAGTATGGGAGTTCAATGTAGTAGGGAAGTTCAATGTAAGATGTAGTAATGAAGTTCAATGTAAGATGTAGTAGGGAAGTTCAATGTAGTAGGACAGTTCAATTTAGTAGGGAAGTTCAATGTAGTAGGGAAGTTCAATGTAGTAGGGAAGTTCAATGTAGTAGGGAAGTTCAATGTAAGATGTAGTAGGGAAGTTCAATGTAAGATGTAGTAAGGAAGTTCAATGTAAGATGTAGTAGGGGAGTTAAATGTAGTAGAGAAGTGCAATGTAAGATGTAGTAAGGAAGTTCAATGTAGTAGGGAAGTTCAATGTAAGATGTAGTAGGGAAGTTCAATGTAAGATGTAGTAGGGAAGTTCAATGTAAGATGTAGTAGGGAAGTTCAATGTAGTAAGGAAGTTCAATGTAAGATGTAGTAGGGGAGTTAAATGTAGTAGGGAAGTGCAATGTAAGATGTAGTAGGGAAGTTCAATGTAGTAGGGAAGTTCAATGTAAGGTGTAGTAGGGAAGTTCAATGTAAGATGTAGTAGGGATGTTCAATGTAAGATGTAGTAGGGATGTTCAATGTAAGATGTAGTAGAGAAGTTCAATGTAAGATGTAGTAGGGAAGTTCAATGTAAGATGTAGTAGGGATGTTCAATGTAGTAGGGAAGTGCAATGTAAGATGTAGTAGGGAATTTAAATGTAGTAGGGAAGTGCAATGTAAGATGTAGTAGGAATGTTCAATGTAAGATGTAGTAGGGAAGTTCAATGTAAGATGTAGTAAGGGAGTTCAATAGAGTAGGAAAGTTCAATGTAAGATGTAGTAGGGGAGTTCAATGTAGTAGGAAAGTTCAATGTAAGATGTAGTAGGGGAGTTCAATGTAGTAGGGAAGGTAAATGTAAGATGTAGGGAAGTTCAATGTAAGATGTAGTAGGGAAGTTCAATGTAAGATGTAGTAGGGAAGTTCAATGTAAGATGTAGTAGGGAAGTTCAATGTAAGATGTAGTAGGGAAGTTCAATGTAGTAGGGAAGTTCAATGTAGTAGGGAAGTTCAATGTAAGATGTAGTAGGGGAGTTCAATGTAAGATGTTGTAGGCAAGTTCAATGTAAGATGTAGTAGGGGAGTTCAATGTAGTAGGGAAGTTCAATGTAAGATGTAGTAGGGAAGTTCAATGTAAGATGTAGTAGGGAAGTTCAATGTAAGATGTAGTAGGGGAGTTCAATGTAGTAGGGAAGTTCAATGTAAGATGTAGTAGGGAAGTTCAATGTAAGATGTAGTAGGGAAGTTCAATGTAAGATGTAGTTGGGAAGTTCAATGTAAGATGTAGTAGGGAAGTTCAATGTAGTAGGGAAGTTCAATGTAGTAGGGAAGTTCAATGTAGTAGGGAAGTTCAATGTAAGATGTAGTAGGGAAGTTCAATGTAAGATTTAGTAGGGAAGTTCAATGTAAGATGTAGTAGGGGAGTTAAATGTAGTAGGGAAGTGCAATGTAAGATGTAGTAGGGAAGTTCAATGTAGTAGGGAAGTTCAATGTAAGATGTAGTAGGGAAGTTCAATGTAAGATGTAGTAGGGAAGTTCAATGTAAGATGTAGTAGGGAAGTTCAATGTAGTAGGGAATTTCAATGTAAGATGTAGTAGGGAAGTTCAATGTAAGATGTAGTAGGGATGTTCAATGTAAGATGTAGTAGGAATGTTCAATGTAAGATGTAGTAGGGAAGTTCAATGTAAGATGTAGTAGGGAAGTTCAATGTAAGATGTAGTAGGGATGTTCAATGTAGTAGGGAAGTGCAATGTAACATGTAGTAGGGAATTTAAATGTTATAGGGAAGTGCAATGTAAGATGTAGTAGGGATGTTCAATGTAAGATGTAGTAGGGAAGTTCAATGTAAGATGTAGTAAGGGAGTTCAATGTAGTTGGAAAGTTCAATGTAAGATGTAGTAGGGAGTTCAATGTAGTAGGGAAGTTCAATGTAAGATGTAGTAGGGGAGTTCAAATTAGTAGGGATGGTAAATGTAAGATGTAGGGAAGTTCAATGTAAGATGTAGTAGGGAAGTTCAATGTAAGATGTAGTAGGGAAGGTCAATGTAAGATGTAGTAGGGAAGTTCAATGTAATATGTAGTAGGGAAGTTCAATGTAAGATGTAGTAGGGAAGTTCAATGTAGTAGGGAAGTTCAATGTAGTAGGGAAGTTCAATGTAAGATGTAGTAGGGGAGTTCAATGTAAGATGTAGTAGGGAAGTTCAATGTAGTAGGGAAGTTCAATGTAAGATGTAGTAGGGGAGTTCAATGTAGTAGGGAAGTTCAATGTAAGATGTAGTAGGGGAGTTCAATGTATGATGTAGTAGGGGAGTTCAATGTAGTAGGGAAGTTCAATGTAAGATGTAGTAGGGGAGTTCAATGTAGTAGGGAAGTTCAATGTAAGATGTAGTAGGGAAGTTCAATGTAGTAGGGAAGTTCAATGTAAGATGTAGTAAGGGAGTTCAATGTAGTAGGGAAGTTCAATGTAAGATGTAGTAGGGGAGTTCAATGTAGTAGGGAAGTTCAATGTAAGATGTAGTAGGGGAGTTCAATGTAGTAGGGAAGTTCAATGTAAGATGTAGTAGGGAAGTTCAATGTAGTAGGGAAGTTCAATGTAAGATGTAGTAAGGGAGTTCAATGTAGTAGGGAAGTTCAATGTAAGATGTAGTAGGGGAGTTCAATGTAGTAGGGAAGTTCAATGTAAGATGTAGTAGGGGAGTTCAATGTAGTTGGGAAGTTCAATGTAAGATGTAGTAGGTTAGTTCAATGTAGTAGGGAAGTTCAATGTAAGATGTAGTAGGGAAGTTCAATGTAGTAGGGAAGTTCAATGTAAGATGTAGTAAGGGAGTTCAATGTAGTAGGGAAGTTCAATGTAAGATGTAGTAGGGGAGTTCAATGTAGTAGGGAAGGTAAATGTAATATAGGGACAGCGGCATTTCACTGGATGTTTTGTTATATGTTCGCTTGCTTTGAACTCAAACGTAGTCCACACGCATACTACTACTAGCCACTATTGGGAAGTGCACTGGGCTGGTTTATGCGTGTTGGTTAGTTTTCCTTTCTAGTGTCCTTCGCCACTCCGACTTCTGAGATACTTGTTACTTACGTCCCTAAGTCAAGTACGAGAAGTTCTTTGCTTTTCTATTTGTCGTTTGCGGTGAGCAAAACTATAATGAGTCAATCCTAATGTACAGAGGCGAATCATGGACAAGCTGCAGACAAGTGAGGAATTACCCCCTGGTCGTCATCCCCTCAGGTTATCACCACCTCCTATGGAACCAACCGGGGTTCGTTCCCTGCATTTTCACCCTCTGTTCGTCACTGTCCTCCTCTGTGTGTGTGTGTGAGTGTGTATATATATATATGTGTGTGTGTGTGTGTGTGTATGTGATATCACGAAGATGAGAGAGAGGAGAGAGAGAGAAAGAGAGAGAGAGAGAGAGAGAGAGAGAGAGAGAGAGAGAGAGAGAGAGAGAGAGAGAGAGAAAGAGGGGGGAGAGGGAGAGAGAAAGAAGATTAAAGAGATTATAAAGATTGTCCGTTTTCCTACGTAAGGGCAAAAATATTTATGTAGAACCCTTTGATTCGCCGCCCGCTATGAGCTCACGTTAGTAGTAGGGTTTGGACGTTTCATTTATCATTCGTGGGGGTTTCTGTGGGTAACTGTCCCATAAATTCTTATATATTTGTAATACCGCCCCCTGTTCGATATTGCAAAAAACGGACCTAATTTTCAAGGGATGCAACTCATGAATAAAATTCGAACGTATTTTTGCACTGTTACTTCAATTTTTTTTAAAGAGAATTTTATTTCTTTAAAAATTTAATAATTACTGTTATTATTGATTGTAGCGGGGTGGGGTTTAAAAAATAACTGTCATCAAATGATTGATGCTGATAAAGTACAGTGCTCTTCCTCCTCGGTATCTTCCTCTTATTTTTGTCTTCTTGTTGGGTCGGGCATAAACACTATCATCATTCAATTGGTGGTGTATAAGGCCTAAGGGTACAGTGCATTTCCTTGGGGTGGTCTAGGGGGCGGGCGGGCGTAGGGGTGGGAGCGCAGGGGTGAGGCGCGGGTGTCGCTATGTGGGATAGGACTAGGCTGTTCGAACCTAGAGCCATGACAGGTGTCATATGAAAAACGTATAAGTAAAAATGTAAATATGGCGGCTATATGATCTATTTGATTGATTGATTTAGGAACCGACATCACAGCATTCGGGGCATTCCCATAAGCGCCCCGTCCCCATCTTCAGCAGCCAGCGAAGAGTTCCAACACAAATACCAGTGGCAATCTGATTATATGTCCGTCTCGCCTTTCCTCTGAGCGTCGAGCGTCGGTCAGATCCCCTCGTCACTTCTCGCTGTCTCATTCTTGCCAGACCATGGCGATTCATTTGCTCCTCCGAGATGTACACGTGCTCCCACAAGGCCGGAACCACGTCTGCCTTGTCATGCATCAATACTCCACCAAGTTTTTCAGAGCCATCCAATCTGTCCGTCTGTTCATTCCCCAGCTCACCGACATGCCCCGGAGAAAAGATCCAGACGATGCTTGCCACTCGTGACCTCCGAAGTGAAGCAAGCCCCTCCAAACGAAGCTTTCCTGTCCTCACTTTCCTCAGCATGCTTTCTGAGTCAGTTACAATCACGACGTGTGTGTGTATCGTATTCTCCATCCACCGGAAAGCTGGACTGACCGCCTCGACCTCCATTCTTAAGCTAGATGTTGTGGTATCATATGCCAGGCTCTCCTGCACCAAACGACGACCACTAGCTTTTGCTAAGAACCCCCAGGCACTTCTCCTACCTTTCAACACCGACCCATCTGTGTAAATAATCACATCACACGAACGGGCATTATCTTGAATTAGTTGCTGGATTTCCACTTCCGTGACCCCTGCTGGCCACTCCCTGCACTCCCGGCTCAATGTGATTACAACTCTGCACAAGTCTGACTGATCGCTGGCACTTTGACCCACTCCTCTCCTCGTCTAATGTTCTCCAAACTGCACACCTGTCTGATCGTATCCTACGCCTGAGCCATTCATGATTTCCTTCTTATCAGTCGTTGACCCTTAACTGTGTCCATCGCCTCATGCAACGGGTGATCTGTGTCTGCAGCTGCTCTGAGGTATGACTTCGCCTGCATCACCTTGAGTCTACCAGCAACAGTCGGCAGACCAAAAATGTAATGTATACACACTACTGGGGTGTCTCTGGTGCATCCCAGAATGACCCGCATAGCTTCGTTCTGTATGCGCTCTAATTTCACCAGCTGACTCTTTGAGACAGTGAGCAGTCCTAGTCCATAATCAATTATTGAGAGGATCAAGTGCTGGTATAGTGTGAAAAGCATTCTCTGCTCTGTGTCATTGCAGCCATAGTTTTAAGTGCATTGAGTCCCTTTTGAGACCTTGTTACAACCGTCTCCACATGGTCCTTGAAGGATAGGCTCCTGTCATATGTGATTCCCAGATACTTCAGTTTGTTCTCTCTGTTGACGCTTCTACCATCTATCGCAAGGCTTGGGACATCAGCTCCAGAGAGCACCACAAAATAACCGCCTTTTCCGGGTGGATAACAGCACTAAAAAGACATCCCAATCCTCTCTCCCAAGTTTAGCGAAAAAGCAAACGCACAGCACTTCACAACCGTTCACTGTCTCGGTCAGCCCACAACTGCCCGTCTTTGTGCTGAGACCTTCCACTACGCATGTGTGACCGGAACACGTTAGGTTGAGAGTCACTCAGCCGAATTGTCCAGAAGTCAAGGGCCTCCGAATGCCCTCAGGTAGAGTAAGATAATACCTCGATTATCTCGCTTAGACTAGGTCAGCTGTTCTAGGCTGAGGGAACGAGAGAACAGAGCTTTCGGGAGCTTTACCAGAAGAATTCCTCTCAGAACGAGAGAACAGGGCTTTCTGGAGCTTTACCAGATGAACTAATCTCAGCAATTTCATGACAGTGATCAGTTGGGACATAAATATGATCATTTGCATAACGTGCTCACTATAGAAAAAGCAGTTGGGACATAAATATGATCATTTGCGCAACGTGCTCACTATAGAAAAATCAGTTGGGATATAAATATATTCATTTGTGCAACGTGCTCACTCTATAAGAGGCAGTTGGGAGATTAATATGATGATTTGCGCAACGTGCTCACTATAGAAAAGGCAGTTGGGACATAAATATGATCATTTGCGCAACGTGCTCAGTATAGAAAAAGCAGTTGGGACATAAATATGATCATTTGCGCAACGTGCTCAATCTATAAGAGGCTGTTGGGAAATAAATATGATCATTTGCGCAACGTGCTCATTATAGAGAAAGCAGTTGGGATATAAATATGATCATTTGCGCAACGTGTCCAGTCTATAAGAGGCAGTTGGGACATAAATATGATCATTTGAGCAACGTGCTCACTCTATAAGAGGCAGTTAGGACATAAATATGATCATTTGCACAACGTGCTCACTCTATAAGAGGCAGTTGGGACACAAATATGATCACTTGTGCAACGTAATCACTATAGAAAAAGCAGTTGGGACATAAATATGATCATTTATGCAAAGTGCTCACTATAGAAAAAGCAGATGGGACATAGATATGATCATATGCGCAAAGTGCTCACTCTATAAGATTCAGTTGGGACATAAATATGATTATTAGCGCAACGTGCTCACTATAGAAAAAACAGTTGGGATATAAAAATGATCATTTGCGCAACGTGCTCACTGTGACAAGACCGCCGGGGCTTGGTCTGGTTTGCCACGATAGATAATATCCCCAGCCTTTGCTCCAACCACCTCAATAGCACTCGTCATCTACCAGGTCCCACACAAGCCGGGACAGCTGGATCTCCCCTCCCTCACCCAGGGTTCCCTACCCCAAGGGGGCTCGGACCAGACACCAGTCATATCACTGCACAAAGTCATAGCTAAGAGAACAAAAATTTAATTCTGAACTAAGTCAACCACAACACAGAGAAGGATGGCTGAAAGCCAGACTAGAAGATACTATGTACAAGAGCAGATATGCAGATGAGTATTCTTCATCATGGAGGCGGACGATAGCTCGTGCCGTTGTCCAGTCGTGGTAGCGACTCACCCAGGCTCCTCCAGTGGACTGGAACTCCAAGGTCTGCTGCCTCTCCAAAGTTCCCTCTTCACACAGAGAACCAATCACGGGCTGATCAAGCGCAGTACCACTGCCTGACTGACACTGCACCGATGATCAAGGATCCTTCCTTGCTGTCGTACTATATCACCCGTCACACTCCTGATGAAGTCTGGGCCGACCCTAGAATATTAGCGGTCTCCCACTTGCAGAAAAAGTACATGTAGCACCGTATCAAAATACACAAGAGCCTGGTCACTCTTCTATCTCATAAGTGACCAACACACTGATATGTCACCTACAACATGAGCGGTTGCTCCACATAAACACAAAACGTCACTGGCAAAGTCTATCAGGTGACTAAACGCTTCACCTTATTTCCATGTCCTTGGACCAATAGATCTTCACACAGTCTCATGTAACTACCCTGATCGATGGGTATCAATCACAACCTAACATACACTGTCAACAGTTCACCACGTTGGAATAGGGTAGATCCCTACCCTACCAAACATGTCACTCTGGTGTTCCCACCACTTATGTAATCAATGTCTTAGGTCACTAGACCACGTGTTGGCTTCATAAAGGTAAACCAATGTAGATACACTATTCAAGCATACAATTATACACGGTGTCCCATGACAACCCAGCCGGGCCGGAAGCATAGCAAACAGGCCATGGTGACCGGTAACAATGATCACTTTGCTCAACTTGAAAGTTCACGACCTTGCAATCACCAAGGTTTACACTGAGTTTGAATTTCACCAGTGCTTCACTGGCTAGAATCACCAGACGTTTCAGTGTTGGATCCTCTCGGGATCGGATGACACTCGTCGGACTCTTGGCAGAGGTCCTAACCTAGACCAACCGACATATTCAGCACTCAGCTCCTTCCAACATTGATCTCGCAGAATCAGAAGACCACTCCCAGTATGGCCTCAATCAACATCCTGATAGGCACTGGAATGAGTGGGCCCATAGAGCTCATGGTGAAGCTCTCGAATCTTCTTCAGTATAGCAATAACAGATCCTGAAACACGGAGAGGTTGGTGTGAGTACTCAACTACAACAAAGACTAACAGCATCTCCACCATGTCACCTGCCTCTCAGTCATTCCTCATGTATACCAACATGAGTATGAAATCATCACATCATAGATCTACTAGTAACCATAATGTATAGGCATAATGATGTTAGAGAAAGCAATAGCACACCTGTTCAGTCAAGTAACCCTTCTGGGCTACAAATAACCCCTAGCACCAGAGTCGACTGTATGACTCTGTCAAAGCATCTTTCGCCTGGTGCCAGTCCAATCCTGTTTCATCTTCCATCATCAATCAACATATACCCTACTTCCCTTTCAGTGTAGTGATTACTTTATCTAGAAGGTGTCCAGCCGGACATCTCCTTCCTGACAGACTCATCAATTCACCAATCTGTTAACCCATGGACTGATCAATTACACACATTAATAACTATATGACCATAATAAATTATACTCTTGATAATTCATTACTATAGTATTAACCAAGGAGAACTCATGAATTGTTACTCTTAAATAACCAACTCATATCACAGCCATAGTGTCAGTTCTGGGATCCCTGTCCCAGATCCTGAGTTGCCCTTTTATTCACTGACTATCTTCCAGGTCAGTCAAATCTGTGCCGGTCGAGCACAGCTTTGGTGGCCATCCACCATTACACTTTCCCACAGCTACTGTGGGTCCCGTGCACCTTGTCCCGTGACGAATTAAGTCACGTCATCCAATGTAGCAAGCATCCAGACTCTCCACCACCAAACTCTGGCTCCACCTCTTTGGGGGGAGGGGGGGGGGGTTATTCCCCTCACCTACTACTACTTCACGGCAGTACTCCCAGTACTCCATGAACAGAGTCAGGTCTCCAGAAGAGTAGAATATTAGAGACAGAAACGGTTAGGTTCACCTCCTAGATCTATCTAGACACAACGGCCTCGAATTGTTGTTTGTCCATCAAGAATGATGATGACCATTCATTTCATCCATTGGGGTTGAAGGTGTGGAGCCGTGGGTTCTAAGATGGCTGATAAGGCCTATTTTGGCTCGAAATGTTCTTTGACAATGTGGACAAAGAATGCTTGCCGTCTCTGGAGGAGGAATTCCTGCAGTGGTTTTTCTGTCCTGCCTTTTCTTCACAGCTCTTGCAGTCCTGGTTGCCTCACATGTGACTGCACCTTTGCGCAATGATGCACGCCACGAATTTCGGTCTCTGGCTGCAGCCTCCCAGGTGTCATGATGAATTCCAAAAGCATTCAGTGAAATTTTCAGAGTGTCTTTAAAACGTTTCCTCTGGCCACCTTGGGAGCGTTTACCACAACGCAGTTCGCTGTAAAAAATTCGTTTAGGGAGCCTGTGATCTGGCATGCGAGTCAAGTGACCAGCCCAGCGAATCTGATTCTTCATCAGTAGAGTGTGAATACTGGGCATGGATGCTCTTTCTAGGACTTCAGTGTCTGGAATCTTGTCTTGCCATTTAATCTTCAGTAGCTTCCTTAGGCAGACTGTGTGGAAGTGGTTTAATTTCCTAGCGTGTCGCTGATAAACAGTCCAGGTTTCACAAGCATATAGCAGTGTGGATAATACAACTGCTTTGTAGACTTTTAGCTTTGTTTGCAGGCTTATTCCAGTTCTGTCCCATACATTCTTGTACAGTCTGCCAAAGGCTGCACTGGCCTTGGAGATTCTTGCATTCACTTCGTCATCGATTGTGGCAGCTTGTGACAGGGTGTTGCCAAGATAGGTAAATTTGTCCACAACACTTAGTCTATGATCATTCACTTTGATATTCGGCACAGTGTGATTATTCCCTAAAGCTGGCTGGTACATAACTACAGTCTTCTCCAAGTTGATATTGAGCCCAAAGTTGGCACAGGCATGTGAGAAAGCTGAAACATTATGTTGCATGTCCGCCTCTGAGTTGGCGTATAGAGCGCAATCATCAGCAAACAGGAGCTCTCTGACGGTGCCGCTGTCAATTTTGGTTTTAGCTTTCAGCCTTCTGAGATTGAATAACTTTCCATCCATACGGTAGTTGATGTCTATTCCAATGTCGTCGTTCTCGAAGGCATTCATCAACATGGCTGAAAACATGAGGCTGAACAGTGTTGGTGCCAGGACACATCCTTGCTTCACTCCATTGGTGACAGGAAAGGGTTCAGACAGCTCACCATTTTCCTGTACTCTTGCCTGCATGCCGTCATGAAATAGCCGCACTATTTGGACAAACTTTCGTGGACAGCCATATTTTGCCATAATCTTCCACAGTCCTTCTCTGCTGACTGTATCAAAAGCCTTGGTAAGGTCAATGAAAGTGGAGAACATTTCGCAGTTCTGTTCCTGACATTTCTCTTGCAGCTGCCTTGCAGCGAAAATCATGTCAACAGTTCCACGTTCTTTTCTGAAGCCACATTGACTCTCAGGAAGAAGACCTTGATCGAGATGGGCTGTGAGGCGATTGAGAAGAATTCTGGCGAGTATCTTCCCTGCAATTGAAAGCAAGGAGATGCCTCGGTGGTTGTCACAGGATTGGCGGTTTCCTTTACGTTTGTAAAGGTGGACTATTGACGCATCCTCGAGGCGTCCTTGACGCCTCGAATTACGGAGTGCCGCATCACCCCCGATCGGGTATGTTCAACCATCGGATATGCACGATCGCTTTGGGTCGGACCTGTAACCTAACGGGTTGGGCGTACCGGCCTACTTCCCAGTCGGCTGCCTAGACAAACGTAAGATGGAACACGCACGGTCATTCTAGCGGACGGACATGAAAACAAGCAGTAACAATAGTATCATAAATACTTCCTATCAACTGTTATCCTACCGATGTAACACCATTCTGCTTACGCGGAATAACCCTGCTATCCTCACACAGCAAAACCACCACAGCCGATCTCACCTGGATACCTCGAAAAATCACCACCACTGATAGAACAACTAAGTTCCAATTCTAATGTCACGAAGCACATTACACATCTATAATAATACGATCTACCTTATCATTATTTACAGCGTCTAGCATGTCGATGTAATGACTGACAAACTTCCTGCCTTGCATGCTTAATAAACCAAACAAATAACTGCTACACACTTTGTAAAGAACCGGGATCTCCCTAGCACAACGCAGTAATAATATACATATCACTGTCCCTGCAAATCATTTGTAAACAAACCGTTACCAAATATATCAATCTAAACACATGGGATTTTCACCAGTCCTCGAAAGCACATAGTTCGGCCTATTTTATTTACACACTTCTAACTGTGGAATAAGGCTTGTTCCGTCAGTTAACACATTACGTCGCCGATTGATAAAGGCTAATTATATATGCAGACCACCCGCTGTAAATTGTACCGCTTCGCGACTATTCATTTCCGACGGCAATTAATTCGTTCGGGGAGGTCGGCACGGCATAAAGACAACAGTTAAACAATAGAACAAGTATTCAACTAACCTGTGATTTAACAATCACAAACTCGACTGCAGATGTCCGCTCTGGCCGCGCATATTGACATCAAAATTACAGCAGCCCTGTGGCTGTGATCTGTCTTACGCTGAGGTCCGGCTGGCAACTGATCACGACTAACTCAGTGCGCCTTCAACTTGCCTACATGGGCCGCGTGAATTCCATGAACCATGGAGAAAACCAGAGTCACGATAAGTTCTACCAACCCGTGCTGCATGAAGCACTCGTGAACCTAGAGATCTCGACCACGTACGCACTTGGGGGAACATTCTAGATTTCTCTATAAATAACTAGAATAGTGCCGCCACGCACTACTTTCGACGGGAAATCCCCTACTAATTGTTATTAAACTCAAGGGAGACCAACGCATCGCATTCCCTTCAGAGGGATATTATGCAGAGATCTGCCGATCTGTAGGCGTTTCGTCACACTCACTCTATAAGAGGCAGTTGGGACATAAATACTATTATTTGCGCAACGTGCTCACTATAGAAAAAGCAGTTGGGCATAAATATGATCGTTTGCGCAACGTGCTCAGTCTAAAAGAGGCAGTTGGGACATAAATATGATCATTTGCGCAATGTACTCACTCTATAAGAGGAAGTTAGGACATACATATGATCATTTGCACAACGTGCTCACTTTATAAGAGGCAGTTGGGACACAAATATGATCACTTGCGCAACGTAATCATTATAGAAAAAGCAGTTGGGACATAAACATGATTATTTGTGCAAAGTGCTCACTATAGAAAAATAGAAAAAGCAGATGGGATCATATGCGCAACGTGCTCACTCTACAAGATTCAGTTGGGATAAAAATATGATTATTAGCGCAACGTGCTCACTATAGAAAAAACAGTTGGGATATAAATATGATCATTTGCGCAACGTGCTTACTCTATAAGAGGCAGGTTGGATATAAATACTATTATTTGCGCAACGTGCTCACTATAGAAAAAGTAGTTGGGCATAAATATGATCGTTTGTACAACATGCTCACTCTATAAGAGGCAGATGGGATATAAATATGATCAATTGAACCACGTGATCAATTAAGAAGAAGCAGTTGCAGCATAAATAACATATTTTGCGCCACGTGCTCACTCCAGAATAAGCAGTTGGGGCAAAAATATCATCAGTTTCGCCACGTCCTCATTCCAGAACAAGCAGCTGGGGCATAAATAAAATCAATTGAACCACATGCTCAATCAAACACAAATAGTTGGGGCATAAATATTATCAGTTGCGCCACGTGCTCACCCAAAAACAAGCAGTTGGGGTATAAATATCATCAGTTGTGTAACGTGCTCACTTCAGAACAAGCAATTGGGGTATAAATAACATCATTTGCGCCACGTGCTTACGCAAAAACAAGCAGTTGGGGCAAAAATACCAACAGTTGCACCACGTGCTCACTCCAAAACAAGCAGTTGGGGCATAATTAACACCAATTGCACCGCGTGCTCAATCTAGAAGAAGCAGTTGCGGCATAAATAACATCTTTTGCGCCACGTGTTCACTCCAGAACAAGCACCAGGGGCATAGATATAATCTGTTGCGCCAAGTGCTCATTTCAGAACAAACAGTTGGGGCATAAATAACTTCAGTTGCGCATCGTCCTCACTTCAGAACAAGCAGTTGGGACATACATAACATCAGTTGCGCCATGTGCTCACTCAAAAACAAGCAGTTGGGGCAAAAATATTATCAGTTGCGCCACGTGCTCTCTCCAAAGCAAGAAGTTGTGATATAAATATCATCAGTTGCGCCACGTGATCACTTCAGAACAAGCAGGTGGGACATAAATGACAACAGTTGCACCACTTTCTCACTCAAGAACAAGAATTTGGGGCAAAAAATAAAATCAGTTGCGCCACGTGCTCTCTCCAAAACAAACAGTGGGGTCATAAATATCATCAGTTGCGCCACGTGCTAATTTCAGAACAAGCAGTTGGTGCATACATAACATCAGTTGCGTCACGTGCTCACTCCAAAAAAAAAAAGCCGTTGGGGCATAAATATCACCAGTTGCGCAAGGTGCTCACTTCAGAACAAGCAGTTGGCAAGCAGTTTGGGCATAAATAACATCAGTTGCACCAAGTGCTCATTGAAAAACAAGCAGTTGCTGCATAAATAACATCAGTTGCACCACGTGCTCATTCATAAACAAGCAGATGGGGCATAAATAACATCAGTTGCACCACGTGCTCATTCATAAACAAGCAGTTGGGGCATAAATAACATCAGTTGCGCCACGTGCTCATTCAAACACAAGCAGTTGGGGCATAAATAACATCAGTTGCACCACGTGCTCATTCAAAAACAAGCAGTTGGGGTATAAATAACATCAGTTGCACCACGTGCTCATTAAAAAACAAGCAGTTGGGGTATAAATAACATCAGTTGCACCACGTGCTCATTCATAAACAAGCAGTTGGGGCATAAATAACATCAGTTGCACCATGTGCTCATTCAAAAATAAGCAGTTGGGGCATAAATAACATCAGTTGCGCCAAGTGCTCATTCATAAACAAGCAGTTGGGACATAAATAACATCAGTTGCGAATGTGTTCACTCGAAAATAAGCAGTTGGGGCATAAATAACATCAGTTGCACCACAAGCTCTATCCAGAACAAGCAGTTGGGGCATAATTAACATCAGTTGCAGAACGTGCTCATTCAAAAACAAGCAGTTGGGGCATAAATAACATCAGTTGCACCACGTGCTCATTCAAAAAACAAGCAGTTGGGGCATAAATAACATCAGTTGCACCACGTGCGCATTGAAAAATAAGCAGTTCGGGCTAAAAAACATCAGTTGCACCACGTGCTCATTCAAAAACTAGCAATTGGTCATAAATAACATCAGTTGCAAAACGTGTTCTTCAAAAACAAGCAGTTGGGGCATAAATAACATCAGTTGCACAACGTGCTCACTCGAAAACAAGCAATTGTGACATAAATAACATAAGTTGCACCACATGCTCATTCATAAACAAGCAGTTGGGGCATAAAGAACATCAGTTGCACCACGTACTCATTCAAAAACAAGCAGTTGGGGCATAAATAACATCAGTTGCACCACGTACTCATTCACTAACAAGCAGTTCGGGCATAAATAACATCAGTTGCACCACGTACTTATTCCAAAACAAGCAGTTGTGGCATAAATAACATCAGTTACACCACGTACTCATTCATAAACAAGCAGTTGGGGCATAAATAACATCAGTTGCACAACTTGCTCATACACAAACAAGCATTTGAGGCATAAATAACATAAGTTGCACCACGTGCTCTATCCAGAACAAGTAGTTGGCGCATAAATAACATCAGTTGCACCACGTGCTCATTCATAAACAAGCAGTTGGGGCATAAATAACATCAGTTGCACCACGTACTCATTCAAAAACAAGCAATTGGGGCATAAATAACATCAGTTACACCACGTACTCATTCATAAACAAGCAGGTGGGGCATAAATAACATCAGTTGCACAACGTGCTCATTCACAAACAAGCAGTTGGGCTATAAATAACATCAGTTGGACAACGTGCTCATTAAAAAACAAGCAGTTTGGGTATAAATAACATCAGTTGCACCACGTGCTCATTCAAAAACAAGCAGTTGGGGCATAAATAACATCAGTTGCACCACGTGTTCATTCAAAAACAAGCAGTTGGGGCATAAATAACATCAGTTGCACCACGTACTCATTCATAAACAAGCAGTTGAGGCATAAATAACATCAGTTGCACCACGTACTCATTCATAAACAAGCAGTTGGGGCATAAATAACATCAGTTGCACCACGTGCTCATTCAAAAACAAGCAGTTGGGGCATAAATAACATCAGGTGCTCCACGTGCTCACTCAAAAACAAGCAGTTGGGGCATAAATAACATCAGTTGCACAACTTGCTCATACACAAACAAGCATTTGAGGCATAAATAACATAAGTTGCACCACGTGCTCTATCCAGAACAAGCAGTTGACGCATAAATAACATCTGTTGAACCACGTGCTCATTCATAAACAAGCAGTTGGGGCATAAATAACATCAGTTGCACGACGTACTCATTCAAAAACAAGCAATTGGGGCATAAATAACATCAGTTACACCACGTACTCATTCATAAACAAGCAGTTGGGGCATAAATAACATCAGTTGCACAACGTGCTCATTCACAAACAAGCAGTTGGGCTATAAATAACATCAGTTGGACAACGTGCTCATTAAAAAAATAAGCAGTTAGGGCATAAATAACATCAGTTGCACAACGTGCTCATTCAAAAACAAGCAGTTGGGGCATAAATAACATAATTTGCACCACGTACTCATTCATAAACAAGCAGTTGGGGCATAAATAACATCAGTTGCACCACGTGCTCATTCAAAAACAAGCAGTTGGGATATAAATAACATCAGTTGCACCACGTACTCATTCATAAACAAGCAGTTGGGGCATAAATAACATCAGTTGCACCACGTACTCATTCATAAACAAGCAGTTGGGGCATAAATAACATCAGTTGCACCACATGCTCATTCATAAACAAGCAGTTGGGGCATAAATAACATCAGTTGCACCACGTACTCATTCAAAAACAAGCAGTTGGGGCATAAATAACATCAGCTGCACCACGTGCTCATTCAAAAACAAGCAGTTGGGGCATAAATAACATCAGGTGCTCCACGTGCTCACTCGAAAACAAGCACTTGGGGCATAAATAACATCAGTTGCACCACGTGCTCACTCGAAATTAATCAGTTGCGGCATAAATAACATCAGTTGCACCACGTGCACACGTGAAAACAAGCATTTGGGGCATAAATAACATCAGTTGCACCACATGCTCATTCATAAACAAGCAGTTGGGGCATAAATAACATCATTTGCACCACGTACTCATTCATAAACAAGCAGTTGGGGCATAAATAACATCAGTTGCACCACGTACTCATTCATAAACAAGCAGTTGGGGCATAAATAACATCAGTTGCACCACATGCTCATTCATAAACAAGCAGTTGGGGCATAAATAACATCAGTTGCACCACGTACTCATTCAAAAACAAGCAGTTGGGGCATAAATAACATCAGCTGCACCACGTGCTCATTCAAAAACAAGCAGTTGGGGCATAAATAACATCAGTTGCACCACGTGCTCATTCAAAAACAAGCAGTTGGGGCATAAATAACATCAGGTGCTCCACGTGCTCACTCGAAAACAAGCACTTGGGGCATAAATAACATCAGTTGCACCACGTGCTCACTCGAAATTAATCAGTTGCGGCATAAATAACATCAGTTGCACCACGTGCACACGTGAAAACAAGCATTTGGGGCATAAATAACATCAGTTGCACCACGTGCTCTATCCAGAACAAGCAGTGTGGGCATAAATAACATCAGTTGCACCACGTACTCATTCATAAACAAACAGTTGGGGCATAAATAACATCAATTGCACCACGTACTCATTCATAAACAAGCAGTTGGGGCACAAATAACATCAGTTGCACCACGTACTCATTCATAAAAAAGCAGTTGGGGCATAAATAACATCAGTTGCATCACGTGCTCATTAAAACACAAGCAGTTGGGGCATAAATAACATCAGTTGCACCACGTGCTCATTCAAAAACAAGCAGTTGGGGTATAAATACCATCAGTTGCACCACGTGCTCATTCAAAAACAAGCAGTTGGGGTATAAATAACATCAGTTGCACCACGTGCTCATTCAAAAACAAGGCAGTTGGGGCATAAATAACATCAGTTGAACCACGTGCTCATTCATAAACAAGCAGTTGGGGCATAAATAATATCAGTTGCAGCACGGGCTCATTCAAAAACAAGCAGTTGGGGCATAAATAACATCACTTGCACACCGTGCTCATTCAAAAACAAGCAGTTCGGGCATAAATAACATCAGTTGCACCACGTGCTCATTCAAAAGCAAGCAGTTCGGGCGTAAATAACATCAGTTGCACCATGTGCTAAATCGAAAACAAGCAGTTGGGGCATAAATAACATCAGTTGCACCACATGCTCATTCAAAAACAAGCAGTTGGGGTATAAATAACATCAGTTGCACCACGTGCTCATTCATAAACAGGCAGTTGGGGCATAAATAACATCGGTTGCACCATGTGCTCATTCAAAAATAAGCAGTTGGGGTATAAATAACATCAGTTGCGCCACGTGCTCATTCATAACCAAGCAGTTGGGACATAAATAACATCAGTTGCGAAATGTGTTCACTCGAAAATAAGCAGTTGGGGCATAAATAACATCAGTTGCACTACAAGCTCTATTAAGAACAAGCAGTTGGGGCATAATTAACATCAGTTGCAGAACGTGCTCATTCAAAAACAAGCAGTTGGGGCATAAATAACATCAGTTGCACCACGTGCGCATTGAAAAATAAGCAGTTAGGGCTAAAAAACATCAGTTGCAGCACGTGCTCATTCAAAAACTATCAGTTGGGTTCTAAATAACATCAGTTGCAAAACGTGTTCATTCAAAAACAAGCAGTTGGGGCATAAATAACATCAGTTGCACCACGTGCCCATTCAAAAACAAGCAGTTGGGGCATAAATAACATAAGTTGCACCACATGCTCATTCATAAACAAGCAGTTGGGGCATAAAGAACATCAATTACACCACTTTCTCATTCATAAACAAGAAGTTGGGGCATAAATAACATCAGTTGCACCACGTAATCATTCAAAAACAAGCAGTTGGGGCATAAATAACGTCAGTTGCACCACGTGTTCATTCAAAAACAAGCAGTTGGGGCATAAATAACATCAGTTGCACCACGTACTCATTCAAAAACAAGCAGTTGGGGCATAAATAACATCAGTTGCACCACGTGCTCTATCCAGAACAAGCAGTTGGGGCATAAATAACATCAGTTGCACCACGTGCTCATTCATAAGCAAGCAGTTGGGGCATAAATAACATCAGTTGCACCACGTACTCATTCATAAACAAGCAGTTGGGGCATAAATAACATCAGTTGCACCACGTACTCATTCATAAACAAGCAGTTGGGGCATAAATAACATCAGTTGCACCACGTACTAGTTCAAAAACAAGCAGTTGGGGCATAAATAACATCTGTTGCACCACGTGCTCTATCCAGAACAAGCAGTTGGGGCATAAATAACATCAGTTGCACCACGTGCTCATTCATAAACAAGCAGTTGGGGCATAAATAACATCAGTTGCACCACGTGCTCATTCATAAACAAGCAGTTGGGGCATAAATAACATCAGTTGGACCACGTGCTCTATCCAGAACAAGCAGTTGGGGCATAAATAACATCAGTTGCACCACGTACTCATTCATAAACAAGCAGTTGGGGCATAAATAACATCAGTTGCACCACGTACTCATTCATAAACAAGCAGTTGGGGCATAAATAACATCAGTTACACGACGTACTCATTCATAAACAAGCAGTTGGGGCATAAATAACATCAGTTGCACCACGTGCTCATTAAAAAAAAAAGCAGTTAGGGCATAAATAACATCAGTTGCACCACGTGCTCATTCAAAAACAAGCAGTTGGGGTATAAATAACATCAGTTGCACCACGTGCTCATTCAAAAACAAGCAGTTGGGGTATAAATAACATCAGTTGCACCACGTGCTCATTCATAAACAAGCAGTTTGGGCATAAATAACATCAGTTGCACCACGTGCTCATTCAAAAACAAGCAGTTGGGGCATAAATAACATCAGTTGCAGCACGTACTCATTCATAAACAAGCAGTTAGGGCATAAATAACATCAGTTGCACCACGTACTCATTAATAAACAAGCAGTTGGGGCATAAATAACATCAGTTGCACCACGTACTCATTCATACACAACCAGTTGGGGCATAAATAACACCAGTTGCACCACGTGCTCATTCAAAAACAAGCAGTTGGGGCATAAATAACATCATTTGCACCACGTACTCATTCATAAACAAGCAGTTGTGGCATAAATAACATCAGTTACACCACGTACTCATTCATAAACAAGCAGTTGGGGCATAAATAACATCAGTTGCACAACTTGCTCATACACAAACAAGCATTTGAGGCATAAATAACATAAGTTGCACCACGTGCTCTATCCAGAACAAGTAGTTGGCGCATAAATAACATCAGTTGCACCACGTGCTCATTCATAAACAAGCAGTTGGGGCATAAATAACATCAGTTGCACCACGTACTCATTCAAAAACAAGCAATTGGGGCATAAATAACATCAGTTACACCACGTACTCATTCATAAACAAGCAGGTGGGGCATAAATAACATCAGTTGCACAACGTGCTCATTCACAAACAAGCAGTTGGGCTATAAATAACATCAGTTGGACAACGTGCTCATTAAAAAACAAGCAGTTTGGGTATAAATAACATCAGTTGCACCACGTGCTCATTCAAAAACAAGCAGTTGGGGCATAAATAACATCAGTTGCACCACGTGTTCATTCAAAAACAAGCAGTTGGGGCATAAATAACATCAGTTGCACCACGTACTCATTCATAAACAAGCAGTTGAGGCATAAATAACATCAGTTGCACCACGTACTCATTCATAAACAAGCAGTTGGGGCATAAATAACATCAGTTGCACCACGTGCTCATTCAAAAACAAGCAGTTGGGGCATAAATAACATCAGGTGCTCCACGTGCTCACTCAAAAACAAGCAGTTGGGGCATAAATAACATCAGTTGCACAACTTGCTCATACACAAACAAGCATTTGAGGCATAAATAACATAAGTTGCACCACGTGCTCTATCCAGAACAAGCAGTTGACGCATAAATAACATCTGTTGAACCACGTGCTCATTCATAAACAAGCAGTTGGGGCATAAATAACATCAGTTGCACGACGTACTCATTCAAAAACAAGCAATTGGGGCATAAATAACATCAGTTACACCACGTACTCATTCATAAACAAGCAGTTGGGGCATAAATAACATCAGTTGCACAACGTGCTCATTCACAAACAAGCAGTTGGGCTATAAATAACATCAGTTGGACAACGTGCTCATTAAAAAAATAAGCAGTTAGGGCATAAATAACATCAGTTGCACAACGTGCTCATTCAAAAACAAGCAGTTGGGGCATAAATAACATAATTTGCACCACGTACTCATTCATAAACAAGCAGTTGGGGCATAAATAACATCAGTTGCACCACGTGCTCATTCAAAAACAAGCAGTTGGGATATAAATAACATCAGTTGCACCACGTACTCATTCATAAACAAGCAGTTGGGGCATAAATAACATCAGTTGCACCACGTACTCATTCATAAACAAGCAGTTGGGGCATAAATAACATCAGTTGCACCACATGCTCATTCATAAACAAGCAGTTGGGGCATAAATAACATCAGTTGCACCACGTACTCATTCAAAAACAAGCAGTTGGGGCATAAATAACATCAGCTGCACCACGTGCTCATTCAAAAACAAGCAGTTGGGGCATAAATAACATCAGGTGCTCCACGTGCTCACTCGAAAACAAGCACTTGGGGCATAAATAACATCAGTTGCACCACGTGCTCACTCGAAATTAATCAGTTGCGGCATAAATAACATCAGTTGCACCACGTGCACACGTGAAAACAAGCATTTGGGGCATAAATAACATCAGTTGCACCACATGCTCATTCATAAACAAGCAGTTGGGGCATAAATAACATCATTTGCACCACGTACTCATTCATAAACAAGCAGTTGGGGCATAAATAACATCAGTTGCACCACGTACTCATTCATAAACAAGCAGTTGGGGCATAAATAACATCAGTTGCACCACATGCTCATTCATAAACAAGCAGTTGGGGCATAAATAACATCAGTTGCACCACGTACTCATTCAAAAACAAGCAGTTGGGGCATAAATAACATCAGCTGCACCACGTGCTCATTCAAAAACAAGCAGTTGGGGCATAAATAACATCAGTTGCACCACGTGCTCATTCAAAAACAAGCAGTTGGGGCATAAATAACATCAGGTGCTCCACGTGCTCACTCGAAAACAAGCACTTGGGGCATAAATAACATCAGTTGCACCACGTGCTCACTCGAAATTAATCAGTTGCGGCATAAATAACATCAGTTGCACCACGTGCACACGTGAAAACAAGCATTTGGGGCATAAATAACATCAGTTGCACCACGTGCTCTATCCAGAACAAGCAGTGTGGGCATAAATAACATCAGTTGCACCACGTACTCATTCATAAACAAACAGTTGGGGCATAAATAACATCAATTGCACCACGTACTCATTCATAAACAAGCAGTTGGGGCACAAATAACATCAGTTGCACCACGTACTCATTCATAAAAAAGCAGTTGGGGCATAAATAACATCAGTTGCATCACGTGCTCATTAAAACACAAGCAGTTGGGGCATAAATAACATCAGTTGCACCACGTGCTCATTCAAAAACAAGCAGTTGGGGTATAAATACCATCAGTTGCACCACGTGCTCATTCAAAAACAAGCAGTTGGGGTATAAATAACATCAGTTGCACCACGTGCTCATTCAAAAACAAGGCAGTTGGGGCATAAATAACATCAGTTGAACCACGTGCTCATTCATAAACAAGCAGTTGGGGCATAAATAATATCAGTTGCAGCACGGGCTCATTCAAAAACAAGCAGTTGGGGCATAAATAACATCACTTGCACACCGTGCTCATTCAAAAACAAGCAGTTCGGGCATAAATAACATCAGTTGCACCACGTGCTCATTCAAAAGCAAGCAGTTCGGGCGTAAATAACATCAGTTGCACCATGTGCTAAATCGAAAACAAGCAGTTGGGGCATAAATAACATCAGTTGCACCACATGCTCATTCAAAAACAAGCAGTTGGGGTATAAATAACATCAGTTGCACCACGTGCTCATTCATAAACAGGCAGTTGGGGCATAAATAACATCGGTTGCACCATGTGCTCATTCAAAAATAAGCAGTTGGGGTATAAATAACATCAGTTGCGCCACGTGCTCATTCATAACCAAGCAGTTGGGACATAAATAACATCAGTTGCGAAATGTGTTCACTCGAAAATAAGCAGTTGGGGCATAAATAACATCAGTTGCACTACAAGCTCTATTAAGAACAAGCAGTTGGGGCATAATTAACATCAGTTGCAGAACGTGCTCATTCAAAAACAAGCAGTTGGGGCATAAATAACATCAGTTGCACCACGTGCGCATTGAAAAATAAGCAGTTAGGGCTAAAAAACATCAGTTGCAGCACGTGCTCATTCAAAAACTATCAGTTGGGTTCTAAATAACATCAGTTGCAAAACGTGTTCATTCAAAAACAAGCAGTTGGGGCATAAATAACATCAGTTGCACCACGTGCCCATTCAAAAACAAGCAGTTGGGGCATAAATAACATAAGTTGCACCACATGCTCATTCATAAACAAGCAGTTGGGGCATAAAGAACATCAATTACACCACTTTCTCATTCATAAACAAGAAGTTGGGGCATAAATAACATCAGTTGCACCACGTAATCATTCAAAAACAAGCAGTTGGGGCATAAATAACGTCAGTTGCACCACGTGTTCATTCAAAAACAAGCAGTTGGGGCATAAATAACATCAGTTGCACCACGTACTCATTCAAAAACAAGCAGTTGGGGCATAAATAACATCAGTTGCA